>NQII01008975.1:75537-107123 GCA_002778355.1 Clitarchus hookeri | reverse complement strand
ACACAACACATTGAGGAAGTTCCACATTTCCTTTGCTAATGTAGGTAAATCCGAAATCCAAATATTGGTCGTCATGTTTTCTATACTTCTTCCGTTTTTCTAAAGTTTCTTTACTGCTCTCTCCTGAGTTAGCATCTGCCAGCAGCGTCATCTAAACTGCACGTGTCCCGCGCTCAACACAACGTTATCATAACTGACTGCTCCGACGAACTACTCCTGCGATAAGCGCTCGGCATCCGGCATCTGCTAGCAGCGTCATCTAAAACTGCACGTGGCCCGCNTCCTGCGATAAGCGCTCGGCATCCGGCATCTGCTAGCAGCGTCATCTAAAACTGCACGTGGCCCGCGCTCAACACGTCGTTATCGACTGCCGCGCCGTCAACATAAACTAACCTCGCTGTCCACAAAAACTTGTTGACATATTAAAACTGCGCTGGGGAACTATAACTGTCGACGCATTCAACATCCCGATAATCTAACCTCTCGTTTCTTATAAAATTTGGATGACGCAGTGAAACTGCGCTGAAGGAACGAACTAATGCTGAGGTTTCTAAAACTCCAGAGTTCGAAACGAAAACTGTAACCAGGACTCCTGATAAAAACTTAACACGCAGACGTCCGCCCCTTAACCTACAAATGCACACGTCTGTCTGATAAACACGGGAAACGAGCCACCACGGCTTTAAACTTAAACACGATAAAAATATTACGAAGCTGTCCC
Source organism: Clitarchus hookeri (assembly GCA_002778355.1). Classification (NCBI taxonomy): domain Eukaryota; kingdom Metazoa; phylum Arthropoda; class Insecta; order Phasmatodea; family Phasmatidae; genus Clitarchus; species Clitarchus hookeri. The sequence continues at coordinate 106,402 of NQII01008975.1, read as the reverse complement.
AAAGCTTCACAAACACGAAAGAATTTTACACCCGAGTCCCGAAAAATTCAGAATATTGCGTCATTACAATGAGAATGGGTGCGCGTGCAGGCTCCCGGCATGCTTTGTGCACATAGCGACAAGTCACATTCATGGCATCAGTCTGTACGTTTTGTAGTGCGAGGTTAAAATGTTCAAGAGAATTGAGCATCCCGCCAACTGTGAAATATGGTCAGCCATCAGTTTCTTCACTGCAAAAAACATGTAAGCTGCAGATATTCATTGCCAGGTATGCAAAGTCTACCGAGACAATGTAATGAGTGACAGTAAAGTGTGAAAATGGGTGAGATTGCTCAAGGAAGGGCGACTTAACGTCCATGACGAACCGTGCTCTGGGCAGCCCCATCTGTGATCACTGACGATTTGGTGCAGGCAGTCGATACCCAAATTCGCGCAAACAGGAGATTCACAATTTCCCAGTTATCGGAATTCCTTAAAGTTTCACGATCAGTTGTGTTTCAAATTGTGTATGAGAAATTACAGTTCAGAAAATTGTGCTCTGTATGGGTTCCTAAACTGCTGAGCAATGAGCACCAAAACAAACAAATGGCAAGTGCTTTAACCTTTTGGACCTTCTACAACGAGGAAGGTGATGACTTTTCGAGTCTTATCGTCACAGGAGATGAGACATGGGTGTCCCACGTGACTCCAGTGTCAAAACAACAATGCATGGAGTGGCAACACACATCATCGCCGGTCAACGTGAAGGCAAAACAGTCACATTCACAGCGCAAGATCATGACAATTGTGTTTTGGGACAGGAAGGGTGTTTTGTTAGTGGACTTTTTGCCGCGAGGAACAACCATTAACGCAGCAGCCTACTGTGAGACCTTACGAAAACTTTGTTGAGTTATAGACAACAAATGGCGTGGAATGCTGTCAGCTTGTGTCATACTGCTTCATGACAATGCAAGGCCACATGCTGCAGCTCAGATACAAGATCAGATCAAATTACTTGGCTGGGAGATCCACCACCCAGTCCAGAGCTTGCGCCTAGTGACTACCACCTCTTTCAACATCTGAAGACCATCCTGGGCAACAAGCGTTTCGACACTGATGAAGACTTGAATACGACCGTCAATAACTGGCTATCATCACAGGCACCACAGTTCTATAACGAGGGTATCCAAAAACTTTTTGTTCATTAGGATAAATGTTTAAACTGACAAGGAAATTATGTAGGAAAATAAAGCATTGTATGTAAAAGCAGGAAATACGTTTTTTTCTTTCATAATTGTTACTTGTGTCATTTTTCCCTCCAAAATGGACCTTAATTAAAAAATAACCTTTGATTTAAAATGTTTTGTTAACTGTAAGCATTCATGTTTGTTTTCCTGGTACTTAGCCTTCAAGTTTTATGTTAACTGGGTAAACGTAAAGAATAGCGACTTTTTTGAAGTAGACATAGTAGACCCACTAAAGTTATATAAATGGCTTTTGCACACCTTACCTGTTTTGATTTAGGAGGCGTAATGATAAAATAAGCAGAATATCAAAAATAAAATAGATAATATGAGTTCGGCCACTTTGTTTACGTTGGAGGTCATGATGTTTAGTCCTGCAATGCTGTAGTAACGTAAACAAATGTGAATCGGCCATCACCTTATTGGTTGTGGATGTGTAGATGTTACCATACGTTAGTTGCAGTTTAGATGCGAGACAGTGTGGTTCGTGGCGAGTTGGTGTGTGTTGTTGCGCGCGTCTTAAGTTGTGACGTCCGAATACGACAGTGCGAAGGCTTGTGATTTAAGACTGGAGGGTGCAAGTACGAGTGCTTCTGTGCGTGACAAGTCATCTACGTGGTGGGTGTTACTTGGACGTTTAAGTAGATCATAATGTTTTGTCGAGTGAGGTAAGGAGCAAGTCATGCGCGATGGTAGTTGAATTGGCTGAGGACAGTAAAAATTGTACCCGCCACCTACCTAGGAGAGTTAATTCATATACTTCCGGTATGTTTTACTGTTACTTTAAAACCCTAAAATCCTAGATTAGAATAAAATTGTNATACTTCCGGTATGTTTTACTGTTACTTTAAAACCCTAAAATCCTAGATTAGAATAAAATTGTAGGTTAGATTAAAGCCCTACAATCTTAGGTTAAATTAAAACCCTATAATCCTATGTTAGATTAAAATGCTACAATCCTAGGTTAGATTAAAACCAGACAACCCTAAGTTAGATTAAAAGCCTACAATTCTAGGTTAGATTCAAAATGTAAAATAGTGATTCACTCATCATGGGGTTATGTTAAGTTAAATCAGATGGGCACATATTACGAAATTGGGTGGACAAATGTCAAATTGAGGTGTTTTTGTATTTTTTGTGGGTGCATTTTTTAGTGATTTTACCCCACAACTTCACTGATCTTCATAGCCCTCCCCACTATCGTTTTTGTGGTTTGTAAGCATAATGTGTTAATGCAGCTAGTAAATTTGTATTCTGTGTAATTAGTAAAGTCTAAATAAACTAATTTTCAAGATATTTTTCCTTCGGAAAATCAGCTATTCTTTACATTTACCGATAACTGATGATGAGAACATTATTTATGGAATAATTAATATTTTGAGAATTTTTCCTTGAAATACTTATGATTTCATTAAACCATAATTAACATTATAAATACTGAACTATGCACAAACAGAATTGGCTTTAGTTCCCCAATACACAAAATTAAGGGTGCCAATGAAATTGCATTGTCCTTTTTAATTAAATGTCGCCGTCCTCCACAGTGAATATCCTCTTTTTATACTGTGTGTCCCGTAACCCTTGTATAGTCAGAAGTTATTTTATCCTTAAAGTGAAAATTAAATATGTAAGTTTCTGATTGTGGCAAATTTTTTTCAGTTTGATTTACTGCTTTTTCTAGAAGTAATGTGTAAATGTGCAGCATACTTGTTGGTCATTTATTTGGTATTTATAAGTTCCTAAAGTATTTTTCCTTATCTTCAAGAAATGTCCAGCAAGGGAAGGGGCCTGTTGCATACAGCACCTCCTGTGTCCTTCCCTTACCACCCTCCTCCTAGGGCATACTAAGTGCAGTGATCCAAGGGCATCGCACCTAACTGGAGACAATGCAGGGTCACGAACAGGCAGCTGCAGATGACCGACACATGCCGCAATAAGGCTACCAGAACTGATGCTTCTCTCGACCCTGGAAGATTGAAGGACTTGGGTAGTCGCTGCACTGCTTCCTTCCCCCTTACCGTGGGGCGAAGCAGCTTCTAGGTCCAGTCAGCTCGACTATATAAGCTGCAGTGTGTGGAGTCATCAGAACGAGGAGCATCAACGCTGCAACCAGTAAGTGACGAGTATAGTCTACAAGCATCGGGAGAGTAGAGAGTGAACTGCTGGACTGTGCGAAAGAGGGAGTGGATGCACGAGTGAAAGACATTACTTGTTACTGTTAAACAGTGGCCATTTTGATAGTTTGTGTGTGTAAACAATGAGTGAGAGGATTAAGTGACTATCTAGTAGAAGGGCAGTGATAAGGACTTTACATAGAATTGAGGTTGGCATTAAATATTACAATCATTGGTAGGATAGTACGTAAGTGAAATAGTAGAGACAGGAAGTTTAATGCTGCAAATAAAAGCTGTGTGTATATTTACATAATTNGATAGTACGTAAGTGAAATAGTAGAGACAGGAAGTTTAATGCTGCAAATAAAAGCTGTGTGTATATTTACATAATTTTAAATAAATTAAGAAATTAATTTAAAGTTACTTTATTTTTATTGAGACTTTCATCATTCACTACCTCAAAATTGGATACGCCTCTGGCGACTTTAACAATACTTTACTTCTGAACTGACAGATGGTAAATGTTTTCAGTTGGAGATGTTCATTTGTTCTCTTGAAATTTTTTTGAAGTTTTAATAACCTTCAATATAACATTTATGCACTCGTTGAGTAATCTGACATAAAATATGTTATTCTATGTCCTCGTATCGCTGTATTAGTANGATAGTACGTAAGTGAAATAGTAGAGACAGGAAGTTTAATGCTGCAAATAAAAGCTGTGTGTATATTTACATAATTCTAAATAAATTAAGAAATTAATTTAAAGTTACTTTATTTTTATCGAGACTTCCATCCTTCAGTACCTCAAAATTGGATATGCCCCTGGCGACTTTAACAATACTTTACTTTTGAACTGGCAGATGGGATTCTCCTAACAGGTAGATGGTAAATGTTTTCAGTTGGAGATATTCATTTGTTCTCTTGAAAACTTTTAAGTTTTAATTACCTTCACTATAACATTTATGCACTCGTTGAGTAATCTGACATAAAATATGTTATTCTATGTCCTCGTATCGCTGTATTAGTATNTATAACATTTATGCACTCGTTGAGTAATCTGACATAAAATATGTTATTCTATGTCCTCGTATCGCTGTATTAGTATATTTATTTCTTCATGCAGTAATTGTAAAATTGTACTTCCATATTTCTCTCTTAAAAATCTAAAAATAAAAGATTTAATAATGTTTTTAACTGTGTAGCTGTAACAATTATACAATGCAGGTACTGTACAGGCCATTACTTTCTCAGAAATATATTATGATCATACTTCCAAAAACTTTTTAAATAAAAAAATCTCACACATTCAATATACAAATTTCAATCCAGGTTAAATCCTCATCACTCTACATAAAACAGTACCATTAACATTAACCATGAGAAACTTAAGCCTACTAAGTCTGCAGCCAGAAACATTAAACGGGGAATCAATGTTAAAAGAATTCCTCAATGCATCAATCGTAAAAATTACACAGATTTCTATTTGAAGTCACATTTGATGTACTACCTATTTAAGAAGGAACTGGGCCCTGGTCATTAAGACTAAATTTTTTTGCAACTATTTTATCTACAAAATCTTTGTTAAAATAAAATACAAAATACTGCAAAAGAAAATTTATTTGAAGTTAATAAAACCTGGGACACTTCCATGACAACTTTGATTCTTTTGGAATGACAGTTTACCTGAACAATTGCTCACTGTAAATTTTAAACAATAATTATCTGGCATTAATGTAAAATTTCTGATAGGAAAAACAACATAAAATTACTTAGAGAACAAGTTGCCACGGACAGATGTGGCAGTAATTACTGTGCAAGCACTTTCGTAGAACAAAAAAGGTTTGGTAGGCCAATGTTTAAATTTGTTTCATTTAAAAACAAAAAAAAAATTAAAATAAATAATAAATTTATTAAAGCTGAAAAATTATGAAAAATAACTGATATGATATTCATGGACGGATTACTAAAGTACTTTTTGTAATAAACTTATGCCGGAATCAGGTGGTTGTTAAAAGCTCAAGACATTACTCATACTCCACAAATGCGTGCACAGTAACGGCCATCAGTGGCCAGAGTTTCGTAAGATTACTCTACAATGACACGGAAGCATTACACAGATGAGGATTACAGGAACGTATGTTGATCACATACTGGCCTCCATCTGTAATTTCTACAATGCACAGCGCTGTAACAAACCTTTGCCAACAACAGTGAAGGCTGCTGATGTCACCTTATACAATCAGAACCAAGTTCATTATGCATGTTAAATTAACTGTACACTAGCTAATGTAGTACTTATATTAATTTTTATACTTTCAAAGGTGACTCCATTTGTATGAGGAAGTTAAAAATTTTAATCATTTGTTTTTGAAATTAGAGTATTTCTGTTTGTTGAAAAGATCACATCCATGTCACCATAACCTAAAATAAAATCAGACACAAAGGGCATAACCTAAATGACCCAGGGGCATTTTGACCTCATGAATAGAACGGAAGAAACAAAAGATCAAAAAGAGTGGCTTAATGGAACAAACCTTCAGTAGATGAAAGCATTGTAATAAAAAAAATACTAAAGTTTCTTTTGGCCATATGGATTCACAGATACGTAGGAGTTAGAAGTTCAACAGCTCTCTTACATTTCCACTTCTACATTTGTGTCCGCATACGTTCCACCCAATGTACCTTGTAGGGTTGTAAGAATGTGACTGACTCACGAAACAAAAATTAAATATATGTAATAAACTTTAATGAAACCGAAACGAAAATTAAAATAGTGCAATCAGAGCTCAGCCTTAACAAAAGATTAACAAATTTCATAACATTTTAGCAAGTTATTCAACAAATTTGTTGCAAAATCATACTAAAAAAATGTAGGTTATGGAGTATTCACCACAAGAGTCTTGCCTGAATTTAAATTTTCTTTTATGAAGTTGTTTCAGTTATAAAATAATTAGTACAGAATGATTTACAGGCAAAAATTTTCTTTGCTAGTGCACTAAATGAACATTCAATAAAACACTCAAAAATTTATTGAAATCGAGAATTTTCATTTTTTTTACAACTTTTGGTAACCAAATTTCTTACCAAAATGAAAAGTTGCCAATTTTCGTTTCGGTATGCCGAATATTCGCACAGCCCTAGTACCTGGTGTTTTATGCATCTGCACCCATGTTACATATCCACTTCTGAGTCATTGTAAAATGAGCCTAACAAAAGTACATCAAATTATCCCACTGCAAAACTGCCAATAACTGGTGGCACATCATAGTTTACTGAGAATGAGAAACTCACAAAGTACATTTCTGCTGACTCAGTGTTTACAACATTAGTGTTCATTTAAAACTGTTCACGTGATTATGATATACGTAATTTATAAGTTGTTTTATCATTAGCTACTATCCTGAAAACAGTTCAGTGTGATGACAATAATTAGCTGAAGCGGCTACAAAGTTCACATAAAAGTAGTGAAATTTAGCAAAATCTTGTACGAAAATTCTTAGCATTTGAGCAATTATTAATAACCAGATCAGATAATGAACAATCCAAACATTAAACATACATACTTCGTGACAACCTACATGAATCAGTCTAAGCATTTTGCACACAGCCACACTTGATAAATACCAACGCCGCATGTATATCATTTATCACACACGAGGACAACGCATTTGTAATTTCAGTATGTTAGTGTATGTTACAAAAGCACCAAAGAGAAAAACCTAAGAAATAGCATCAGACCTCTTACTTGAGATACTGACAACTAACACTGGCGAGTCTGACCGGCAAGTTGTGCTTGAATCTGTGCTTCCATGATATCCACGACGGCTTCCCGTTGCTTATTCTTCTCCAGCGCAAGGGCTGAGACTTTCTCCATCTGTTGAGTCACATACGCAACTCTCCGGCTGAAGTAATCCCTTGCGCCACTAACGTCCTTGCGGACGTAATAACCCGTCCCGATATCGATCAACACAGAATTGCCATCCGATATTCTTCCAGGAACATACATGGATCCAGTAAGTGGCACCATGATAGTTGTACCTTCCACTTTACTAGAAATTTTTTCCAAACTTTCATTCGAGTCCATAAATTTACCTTGCGCCATTTTCAAAGTTTGCAGGGAGTCTGAGAACACATTCAACTCTCGATCGAACTGTTGCTTGAGTTGAGTCAGTTGATATAGACTCAGTTTCGTTAGATCTAGAAGCTCAGTTTCGCCGTTGGAACCCATAATGCACCCAAAAAGTTTCAAAGTACTAAAACAATAATTATTAATAAATACTTTGGTTACACGCTGCCCTAATTCATTGCCAGTCCATATCTAAACACAAAGTAACAATTCTACCAACTTTTTTTTTGTGATAATGTGGCCAACAGTGGTCCACGGCCAAAAACGAAAAATAGAAGCAAATACAAATATGCTGTAGGAACCACCGGTAACCGAACAAGGAGCAAAACCAGACGGGCTCACAAATATTATTCTTCTCGGTAGAGATCCATTTCCAATGGAGAGAAAATATTTTGTTTTTTTTTTTATTAATTTGGATGGCCAACAGTTAATACGCCAACGGCCAAAAGCAACGATTTGAAACGAACAATATATCAATAAATCAAAATACTTTAAATAAAAAACCCAAAGACGAAACAGTGAAAACTCTCGAACAGTTTAGACGGCACAAACACAAAAATTACGTCGCACCCCCGACGCCTAGGCCCAAAAATTCTAACGTCACCGACGGCGGCTACAGAAGAAATGATGGGGAGAAAGAAAGACCATGGCTAAAATGGATAGCAAGGTAGGAAAGCGCCAACAAATACTACAGTATACATAGGGTGCGAATGGCCTTGCCTTTCCGTAAAGCCAGCAAATAATCAAAATCCAAAAAATAGTGAAGTATACAGAAAATGCTCCACAGCACAAAAACGAATTCCATGCCTATAAAGCACTAGAAGTTCATAATCTTCAACAAACTCGACGAAATCCTCAAACATCGCAAATGTCCAACATCGAAAAGCCCAGTAACGATCAGAAGGTAAAAATTACATCCGTCACCGACGACGTTGGGACATTGGGTAGTGTTCTCCTAAGCATCCGACATAAACTTTACAAATAGATACAAAATGGTTGCTAACCTTTGTTTTTTTTTTAACTGTAGCCTGGAGTAATGTAGTCACAGCTAGCTTTCTAAACTACTGGCTGTTAATGGTAAAATAATAACTTTTCAGACTTTAGGTACTTTTTTTCCTATTTGCCATTTTTTATCCTTTAATTATTTCCACGTAAGTAATAAAGATTATGTACACAAATACTTGGTGTATATATTTCACTGGACTCAAAAGTTAACATCTTAAGGTACAATCAGTGGTGTAGCAAGGATTTCATTTTGGGTGGGGACAGGCTCGACGTAATTGAAGAATGCCACATCAAAAGGTTGTATGTGCCATGTAATGAAAAAAATGTTTTCTCCATAAAAATGGTAAGTAAAAAAAATGCATAAGATGGCTGCGATGAAGAACGATACCAGTGCCCCCCAAGTGATGTAAGCTTGTAGAATAAGTTCTGCAACAACAAAACTAATAGTTTTCTTTTAAACAAAATCACTACACGACACACCAACTTGTAAGATTAACTGAGTACATAACTCAATCGTGTAAGGTGGGTGCTACTTAATGCATCATTTTTGTCGAATGAGTTCGGTGTTCAGGTCTTCCCAGATCATTACAAGCTGGCGCAGAGGTTCAAGCAAGGCCTTCAGTAAGGGGTTTTGCCTAAGTGCATTGCCACTGTTGAGTATTGACATGATTTCGGTGAGCAAAGCTGCCTTTACATAGGCACTTTTGCACTATGCGCAGGTGGGGGTTTGCTGCGAGACTGCTACTGATACAACTTGCATAGAACAGTTTTATTCCATGGGAGTTTTCAAGGATGCCCTCTGATTGGCTGCTGCTGGCTTATCAGAGAAGACTGGTGGCGACATTGGCACCATCCGCTGTGCAGTGGCAAACGATGCAGTTACTGCACTCGTTTGCGCTGAGTTTTTGAATGGTTTTGATGTATTTTTCTGCATATTTGGGCTCATGTTTCTTTAGCATGTGATTAGGCCTATTTATTTTGCTTGTACCTCGGTCTTATGAAATTAGCCATAGCAGGAAAAAACATCTCGTACTCGTGATTATACTGCACTAATACCNTACATAACTCAATCGTGTAAGGTGGGTGCTACTTAATGCATCATTTTTGTCGAATGAGTTCGGTGTTCAGGTCTTCCCAGATCATTACAAGCTGGCGCAGAGGTTCAAGCAAGGCCTTCAGTAAGGGGTTTTGCCTATGTGCATTGCCACTGTTGAGTATTGACATGATTTCGGTGAGCAAAGCTGCCTTTACATAGGCACTTTTGCGCTATGCGCAGGTGGGGGTTTGCTGCGAGACTGCTACTGATACAACTTGCATAGAACAGTTTTATTCCATGGGAGTTTTCAAGGATGCCCTCTGATTGGCTGCTGCTGGCCTATCAGAGAAGACTGGTGGCGACATTGGCACTATCCGCTGTGCAGTGGCAAACGATGCAGTTACTGCACTCGTTTGCGATGAGTTTTCGAATGGTTTTGATGTATTTTTCTGCATATTTGGGCTCGTGTTTCTTTAGCACGTGATTAGGCCTATTTATTTTGCTTGTACCTCGGTCTTATGAAATTAGCCATAGCAGGAAAAAACATCTCGTACTCGTGAATGCAGTATGTGGACTGACACAACCACTGTCATCATGCCATCGGGCTGCCCTGCCTGCAACAGCCACAACAGTANGAATGCAGTATGTGGACTGACACAACCACTGTCATCATGCCATCGGGCTGCCCTGCCTGCAACAGCCACAACAGTAAAGCACTCGGAATACTCACCCATGTAAAAGTTATTTCAATTCGGCCATCACTTCAGTTGCCAAGAAAGATGGGAGCTGAAGGTTCCGCGTGGACTTCCACCTGATCAACCAAGTAACTGAAAGTGTACGGCCACCTTTAATTAGTGTAAATTCTGCTTTTAACATGGCAGGGGATGCCGAGGTTGTCCTCTCTGGACCTGAAAAGTGGGTATTGAAAAGTACCAGTACATTTTGCGCAGTGTCCTTTAAGCTGAAATGCACCGCATTCAAATTTCAAAGCATGATGGTTCATATACTGGACGGCCTGATAGGGTACTGTACAATAGCCTAACTAGATTACATGATTTTGTCGTGGACGTGGGAAGAACATATATAACATCTATCCCTCGTACTAGAGTGATTTGCTATGAATGGCCTGACTTGCGTGACTGGAAAATGCCACCTTGGTAAAACATGCCTAAAATACCTAAGTCATATGGTCAATGCCGAGGGAATCCTGCCCAATCAAGATCAGCAATGGTTAGTTCAGTATTATCCTCCACCCAGCATGTGTAAGCACTTGACAAAATTTTTTGAACCGGTAAACCAGCTAAGGTGTTATATTCAGGATATTGCCATTATAACATTTCTGCTAACTATCCTGTTATCACCATGGCGATGTTTTCAATGGGGTGACAACACCCAAAATGTGTTCGAAGAAATAAAATACAGTTTCCATCAATGTGATAAACTGTCCCGACTGGACCCACAGATGCACTTATACTTGCAGATGGTAGTCAAGAGGGACTTGGTGCCATCCTTTTTCAGTACGACGATGATGGGGTACGCAGAATCAACAAAAGTGCAAAGTTCACCCCACGNGACTTGGTGCCATCCTTTTTCAGTACGACGATGATGGGGTACGCAGAATCAACAAAAGTGCAAAGTTCACCCCACGTGAACATAATTATGATGTGAAAGAGAAAGAATGGCTGGCGAAAATATGGGCATTGAAACATTACTATACTCTGTCTCATATAAGTTGGCCAGATTCTGACAGATCTGCGAAAGTATCACCACTGTTTACATCTTACTACCTATCCTTTTGCGATCAGCTGTTCGACCACATGGCAACGATGTTGTTTATTATCATGCTGTCATTATCAGCTGAACGCCTTGTCAATGTACTGTTCGTGAGACGTTTTAGACATACTTGCTACTCAGNGACTTGGTGCCATCCTTTTTCAGTACGACGATGATGGGGTACGCAGAATCAACAAAAGTGCAAAGTTCACCCCACGCGAACATAATTATGATGTGAAAGAGAAAGAATGTCTGGCGAAAATATGGGCATTGAAACATTACTATACTCTGTCTCATATAAGTTGGCCAGATTCTGACAGATCTGCGAAAGTATCACCACTGTTTACATCTTACTACCTATCCTTTTGCGATCAGCTGTTCGACCACATGGCAACGATGTTGTTTATTTTCATGCTGTCATTATCAGCTGAACGCCTTGTCAATGTACTGTTCGTGAGACGTTTTAGACATACTTGCTACTCAGAAATACGTAACTGCGATTGTAGTAATAGTAATGTGTACATAAATCGTTAATCAGTAAATTGTTATGTTAAAGGACAAAAATATAAATAATTAATTTAAAATTTAGTAACTGCAAAAAAAATATAATACTACACAAATATTAAGATATTTTAGACTGACAACTGTCTAAAAAAATTAATAGGTTATAAAAGTAAAACATTTTATATTTGCTTACTTTTTTTTTTGTCCGAGACAATGAATTTGGGATAACATTTGCGAAACGGTAGTTGTAGCTATTATCACACGTTGGTTATTATAGCTGATATATTCGAGTTGGAAATATGTGACGTGAAATAACATTAGAATTGCTTAAAAACCATTCATGCCTGTCCCACTTTCTTCGGAAACAATAGACGAACGATTACCTTCCAAATAGCCATTACTAGTACTCAAAATCACTATGCACGAAATATATATTACTTTAAAATTATGCAGAGCTCGCGCAAAACAAATATTGGTATCTGTCCGTAAAATTATTATATATTGCACACGAATGCTATTCTTTTCTGGCTGGTAATGCTTCGGAAAATATCCGATAGATGGNATTAGAATTGCTTAAAAACCATTCATGCCTGTCCCACTTTCTTCGGAAACAATAGACGAACGATTACCTTCCAAATAGCCATTACTAGTACTCAAAATCACNCTGTCCCACTTTCTTCGGAAACAATAGACGAACGATTACCTTCCAAATAGCCATTACTAGTACTCAAAATCACTATGCACGAAATATATATTACTTTAAAATTATGCAGAGCTCGCCCAAAACAAATATTGGTATCTGTCCGTAAAATTATTATATATTGCACACGAATGCTATTCTTTTCTGGCTGGTAATGCTTCGGAAAATATCCGATAGATGGCGCGGAAAAACTTGTCAAAGCAATGTCTGAGACACTTATTTTACTCAATAGATAGCATATTTTAAGTTGACTATCCTTCTTTTCCTGGCTCGGAACGACACGAATTTGAAATATATTTTGTTGTGTGCTGCTGAAAATGTGACTCGTCAGAGAAGGCTACCCATAATCAATCAGCAGCGGTCCAGTCGCCATACTGTCCAGCAAATTCCAGTATTTTCGTCGATGTACCTGTGTTAGCATGGGTGCAGCCCCATTCGCAGAAGGGTTTGCTGAACTGTTGCAGTAGATACGTGTCTGGATGCCCCTGGTTTTTTTGGACAGTGAGCTGTTCCACTGTAGCCTGTCGGTTGGCCTTCATGCATCATCGTAATCGACGTTCACCTCGGATATCAATGGCCCGTGGAGCTCCGCAGTTTCCACGGCGGTTATTCACAATGGTGCCATTCGTTCACTCACGATACACCTTTACCACAGAGGCACGTGGACAGTTCATAAACGTTGCTGTTTCCGAAATGATGCCTCCCTTGTCCCAAAAGCCGTTAATCATCCCTTTTTACAACTCGGTTAAATCGCTTCCCTTATCCATGGTAGCAGGAAGCACTGTGTGTACAGCCAGACTTTCGGTCGCATTTTATACTTGCTTCATGAGTCCACGTCACGGTCCATATATCGTTGGCTATGCACTGGAGATGGCACTTCTAGCAGGTGGTCATAATAATGTGATTCGACTGTGTATGGAGAAACAACTATCTCACCACAAGTATTAAATATAGGATAAACTGTAGGACAAGACACAAAGAATCTATGTCTGCCAGGAGCCAGAGTTACATTTAAGAAGCCATGCCACTTATAGGTCCATCACGGAACATCCCTGCTAACAGTACCATTACTTGAGCATTTTAATTAACCCGTAAACTATGCATCTAGAACTGCCACTAGAGCAGTCCCAAGAAACAAGTGTTTCATCCTCAAACTATCACGCATAAAATAAGCTCCTGCAATATTGCTTTCCTTTGGCAAAGCATCTGTCAAGAGAGTGACCTGATGTCAGCTGGTTCAAGACTTTACAGTGTGACCATGTGTCCATCACTTTCTTTAACTTAAATCACACGAGTACTTTTAGGTCAAGATCGCACATAAATTGCCTGTCGATGTGTGGAGGGCTGATGTTTTGGCAAGACATACCTTATAAGAGAGTTTGGTGGTAATATACAGGCCGAGAGCACAGAGCTCTGACATATATGTTTCTGCTGTTGGTAAGACAGCTACTTATGCCAGGGCACTGATCCTAGCAATCAGTGGTCTGACATTTATTTTTATTGTGACATTTACTTAATGCTGTGAACCACTCGTCCACGAGCACCTTGTGCCCACACTGACCGCTGCAGTCACAGTAGCACCAACCACATCAGGCCAAGAGTGCGTAGTGCAGGTTGACAAGAACAGAACTTGCACCTTCTTNCAGTCACAGTAGCACCAACCACATCAGGCCAAGAGTGCGTAGTGCAGGTTGACAAGAACAGAACTTGCACCTTCTTGCAAACAAGGATTATGTAACTCAAGAGACCGTCCTAATTATTTATTGCAAGAGGTAAATCTTTTAATATATAAGTAGACGATACGAAATAGTGTTTACCCTAAAGCCACAACTGTTGGGCGCACGGGCCATTGGTCGTTACATCACAACATCAACCTTAACAGACATTTATTAATCAATGGGGATGTCAGCAATGTATTTAATTTATACAATTTTTCACCACTGCCATAATATTACATAGTGTTCATGTCATGTTTTTCCATTCAGTGTTTGACGTCGGTTCTCGTCACTTGCGACGAAAGCCGATGTCACTCGGGCTATTAGACTTAGCACTCATGCCAGAATGGCGGCGTTGGTCGCCTGCTCCGCGAGCCCCCTCGGTACAATCATGTACGCTGTTATCACTTCACTGCAATAGTTAATTAATTAAGCGGAACATTTGTTTTTCTTTCTTTGCTGTACTGAGGGGAGAACCACCCGCACTCTCACCAGAGAGCTTAATGATACCGCGCATCCGCTTAAAACCATGCTAATTTTCACATTTAGGTCACCGGCAGGCCGTAAGTGCTGGGTCGGTTTTCTTTCATTATTCACATGTAATCAAGCACAGTGAATAAACAGCTCTATAAAGTTCAATGTGCGTCGATTTATTGTCCTCTGGAACACAAAGTACACTACACCCATTGTAATACCACCCACAATTTTCTAGTATATTTCTGGCGTACGAGATGGCCTACAGTCTCATCATGTGCAAATAGTATAACAGTAATTACGTGACTACAACATCTGCAAACTGACGGAGGACTTCAGGGCTCCCTGGGCCATCGACCGAACGACCCATATTACTAACTCTCCACTGGTTTATGGCACCGGGCAATTTTACACTCATCTATCCCTGGGTCACCTCGACCACGTCAATATTATATTGATGTTTCACTAGAAAAGCCTTTGCCCTACAACGGATGTTTCCTTGGAAGATTCCGTTTAAGCACGCATGGCCTCTGGTATGGTTGTTTATACATGTATACGAATTCTTGAAGAGTACGATAATTAATATTCATTTATTATTAATATATATATTATATGCCACAAACATTTCTAATTAATCACAATCACTGACAATCCTATTGACAGAGGGATTAAATGTGTTTGAAGGAAACTAAAAGAGTGAGGGAACTGCTAATTACAGTTTTATTCCTAGGGTTGTCTGAATTATCATCAAAATTGTATAGCACATTGTAGCGATTCAGAATGTTTTTTTTATATTGTGCTTCACGTGTTTTGAAGAATTTTTTCATGTTTTGAAGTGTAATGAAAATATTTACATGTTTTAGTATGAAAGTATTTTTTGTTTACAATTTTTTCTTTGTTTTGCCACCATTTGCAAATTTATGGTTTGGCCATAAACTTAAGATGAGGTAGACCAATCTCGCTGGCTGCGCACAACCAATCTCCGTGTCCAAACAATGATCTGCTTTTCTGCCAATACGACTAGCAAAATCCATATGGATTGGATTTGAGGATAGAACAATTATTAATAGACAAGTGAATTGAAATGTTTGTATACTTCCTCTAACCAATTTGTAGTGCAGTTTGATTAAATCCAAACTGGTAAAAGTATTTTATTAGTACAAAAGTACCTGCCATATATAAATTAAGGTATAAACAAGTACGTTCATCACTGTTAACATGTGACTTTGACAGTTGTGTTCCTTTGTGGTGGGTCAATGTTGGGTTCATGCGCAGAAGACGAATAAACAGTCTACCTCACCTTTAGACTGTGGGTTCGACAGACGTTAAGGATATAAGACACGTCACACTAAAAGTAAACATTGAAATGAATCATTGGTACAATAAGTTTAAAAACGATTTATTTTGTGTGTAAAACATTGTTTGAATACGTCAGTTTAGTATTTAGAAGTGTATTTTGTGGGGTCACGAATCCCAGAGACGAGTGCATGGGCAGCGTTGAGGATGTGTGCAGTGTAAACAAAACCTTGGTTACGTCAGCAGCTACCATATAATTTTGACTGGTAAACATCATTGACATGTTCCCGTTCATACAGCTCCAGGGCAGATGCTGTCTGTGATTGTATGCATAAATTTGCGCCAAAATCTGGGAAGTGGGTTGCTAGCCTGCCTACTTTCATTCTTCTCAGACTAGGCTTCGTCTGGTCCAGTTTCTCTCCAAGATGCTTCTCAATTGAATTCTTTTTTATGAAGTCAAGTGTACTAAAAGTTAAATATTATTGTGAAACATGTTGTAAAGGATTAAAGAGCAGAGGGTAGGTGAAGAATAAGTACTTTACCAGGAACACTTTTAAAGACTTTTGAACATCCTGTCTCACAGTGACATATTTTTAATTGTTTTGGACAGTCATTCAACAGAATTATTTATTTAAACTTAACGTCAAAGTAATGGAGGTCTTTCTGCCCATTAGAGTACCCTGAGATACAAAGGAGTTTCAAACTGGCTGGCTGATGGTCATAACCTAGGTAAACTTGATATAATTTATTTTTAACTTGTGGAATGAACAGTGCTTATGTTAATGTTGAACTATTTAATTTTCATAAAATTTCACAATATTAAACTGATGAATGAGATATTTTTAGTGTTTTACTTGCAAATAGTAGAGACTAGTGCCCTACTACAACCTCGGGACTGCACAGACAATTTTTCGTTCTCATTTAACCAGATATGTTCTCTGCAAGTGCCAGTGAATTATTTTGTTTGTGGAGGTTGACAGGAGAGAGCAGACAAGTTTATTGATGTGGAAGAGGGAATTTTGTGTCGCATCACACTTTGTACACTACAGTTTATTTTGTGTGGTACATGCAAAACCCCTCATATCAGTTCACACCAACACGTTTATTATTTGTTTATCCTCCAAGTGTGTTTCCAAGCGTTTGTCTGTCCAAACCAAAGCTCAAGTGTATTTCTCTCTTCGCAAAACACAAATATAAATCCCCCAATTCTTTTCAACCAGCAGAGATAAACAAGTTAATTTCTAGCTACACGTTCAGACAGGAAATCAACCCATGGAATGTTTGCTATCTCAATGTTCAAGTAGTCTTTTTGAAAACAGTAAAAAAACTACGTCACTGTGGTGATATCCAATGCAATCCTTTCTTAACATCTTCCTGCTTTCATTCCGCATCTAATCGCAACGAAAAAAAATCGCTACCATTTACGTTTTCGAAGTATATTTTATAAATGTCGGTGCGTCAGGCATGATAATATTTGTTTATTATACTGTGATGATATTAGACAACACATTTTACAGAAACACCCAATCATGCAGACATGTTTATCATAAAAATTACTGTATTCTTTTGAAGATTTCTTAAAGAGTTCTGATATGATATACTGTATGCTGTCTTTAAAAAATACAACATCCAGATCAAAATTTTAGTTTTTCAAAATTTTTGTAAACATTTTGCACAAATCTTAGTTCAACCACTTATATCTTCAGCACCGATTGGGTGAAGGTGTAAACAGAGAAGCAACGGAATGTAATGTTGAAGCGGAAGAACCATGAGAAAACTCTACAACAAAGTCCATCACATTTTCCACACGCTGAAATCCTGGTCTGACCTCACAAGGAACCAAACCTGATATGCCGGGAACATTGTGAAAGTACAGTTGTCACAAAAGCATAGAATATGTTAGCAGCGTATTGAAAAAGGGCTGTCTGGAAACACCAAGAAACAACAAAATTACAGGAGACAGTGATCCAGTGTGAACCACTGGGTTTTTGGCTCCGGTTTTACATGTTGCAGTAATTTCTGAATCAATCTTTCTCTCAGTATATTTACGGTAACCTTTCAATCTATCCGAAACTCTGAGTGAACTGAAGAATCTTGACTGAAACTTTACCTTAAACACACCCAGATTGGACTGAAGTAGGAATGGACGAGATAATCCAGTCCAGTCAGCAAGGTGAACTAAACTTTAGAATCCGGATCATAAGTTTACTTTAAACATAGCCGTTTGGAATGAACAGCGATTGAAAGCAAAACATACGAGAGACAGTTTTGAAGAAATTTTCTTAACCTGTTTACAGGTGGTTAAGTTGACTGAAAATATGCAGCCAGAAACAGGAGAAGAGAAACATATGGTCAGGAGAGGACGAAAAGCATTTGCTGAATATTTGCATCCATTACACCAAAACAATAATATTGTTCAGCTTATCGTAAGTCGTTTGTTATCTAGTTCAGTCAGTCGCCAATAGACTGTTCTACGCAATTTTCAATCAGCCTTTTTTACACTCCAGTCTACGTTCAAAACTTTACTTCAAATGCTTACT
This sequence comes from Clitarchus hookeri, assembly GCA_002778355.1. NCBI lineage: Eukaryota > Metazoa > Arthropoda > Insecta > Phasmatodea > Phasmatidae > Clitarchus > Clitarchus hookeri. The sequence continues at coordinate 87,896 of NQII01008975.1, read as the reverse complement.
TTCGGTAAAAGTTCATTCCGTGTTCACTATGAGTTTATTCTAACCAGAGTTCAGACCAATCCAAAATTTTACTCTAAAAGGACTTAATTTACACATTTACTTTGCTGCATTTTACATAGCTTTCGCAATCAGTGCGAGTAAAAATGTTTTCCTAGCTTCATCACAACAAACAATAACGTTCTCGATTATTTCTCATTCTCTGCTATGAATTACTTTGTTGTGGCATGAAGGTTATGCATTTTTCGCCATCTTGTTCCTTCATCAACTAATTACAAGGAGACTTATGTTTTTAGAATGGCATCAGGCTGCGAGACGTTACGCCTGCAGTTACTTCTTCCCTTGTTCACCATACTCCTGCACCCCATAAATTCAGCTGCCAGAACGTGGCAAATACAATAGTATTTCTGCACAAAACGTTGTATCAAACAGAGCAAATATTACAGATCCAAAAATCTCATACAAAATGTAAGGGAACCTTATTTTATTAATACAAATAATTATATTTTACAAAATTCACAAAATATGGTACAAAAACAAGTAACATCAAATTAAAAAAAAATAACAAGTCAAATATGGTTTTTTTCAGTCCATAAAGAGAAAAAAAAACTACTATGCAGACAGTTTGTGGTAATATTAGTAGTAATGAATTTTTCAGTTAATGCCCGATTAGCGATTTGGAGATACAAAGGAAAATTTATCACTCATTACTTGTGAAACATATCACATGATTGAATTTAAATGTGGTGTAAAACTCCTAACAAACTGGGCAAAAATAAAAATAATATATATTTACAAATCAAAATACACAAATTGAAATCACTGTGAACTGACAACATATTTTGTTTCCTTTTGTGGTTTTATAAGCACACTGCAAACTGGTTTTATAAAGTATACAGCAAACTTGCTGACAATGTTAGACTGCTCAACCAATGCATCAGTTCCTACGAGTCATTTAATTCAGATGGTGCCACATGCGTGTGCACCGAGACCATCGCTGAGTGATGAGGACCATCACGGTGGAGACTCTGGGGGCTCCACCACCTTCAGGCATTCGTCAACAAACTCTACGAACTTGGGTTCTAGCATGGCTGTCTGGATCGCCCTCTCCGGGTCTTCAGAGCTGTTGATTGCAATCAGCACATCCCTGATGTGTGGGTTCTGGAGTACGCTTCGCAAGCCTTCACTGCTTTCTGTAACCCCACAAACATTTCAGAAGAGGTCCTTAAGAGTACCATAATTCTGCTCTATTACAGACAGGATTTATAACAAAAAAATTTTACCTCTTTTGTAGGAAAAGCTGAACATATCTAAAGGGAGTGCAAATATTCACAAATAAATCTATGTTTTAAGTTTGAAATCAATTCATTACATCTGCATTTCATTAGAATTCTTTACAATGTGAGAATGTGACCAAGAACAATATTTTGGTAAGTAGACAGGTGAACATGCTGTTAATCTTCATGAAAATGTCACCCTAATCTGTCATCATCACCACTACAGAAAACAGGATGAGTGGATGGCAATGCCATTCTACTATGATATAGGAAATCACCCTTAGAACTGTCTTGTTACCTCAAGGTTCAACAACTTCCAGACTTATCTACAAGGAAATTGTCAATAATAGGGCATGCAATCCTAATTTTATTTTTTAAAAATTGCATGCAAATATACATTTTTACTTGGCAGCATGGCATAAAAAAAAATATGTGCTTCATACTACCTTAGACACCAGCCTCCATAAAGTTAAATTTTGGGTTTCAAGCAGAACAGCAATGCACTAAATGGTGACGTCCAAAGGCAAAACAGTATCAAAACTGCAGAAAGCTATGAACTACCTGGAAAGATGCTTGCATGCATGAATGAATAAATGAATGAAATGTGGAATTATCATTGATTCAACCTCCCTGCCCCTTTAGCAACCATGGCTACTGTGGAAGTAGTGGGCAGAGCAATTCCATTCAATAATTCAAATTAAATCCGTTTGGAGTACTGATTCAGTCTAAAGAATTGTTAGTGGTGATCATTTAGTTCTTTTCGTTCTTTGGAGTCATGGCTTTCTCATTCTTTTGGGTCATCATTATATCAGCTTTACTTTCTCGGCTCTCACCGCACCTGTGTAAACTGCGGAGGAAAATAAAATACTGGTCTGCAATACTGGCGAGGGACATATAAAAAAACAACCATACAAAGTGTAGACCACATTTTTACTTTTTTAGACTGCGAGCAAGTATTACACAAATAAAAAAGTAACTACTTTTGTGCAGTACAATGATTTTTAACAACACATATTTCCAAATGTATTGTCCACTAGCTACCCACAGCATGAATAAAGCCCACATTTGTTAAATGATTCTGGTCAAAAATCAAAGAACACTTCCCTATTGAGAACCCACTGAATTCCAAACACTATTATCTTATATTATAAATTTGACGTGACCAAGCTTGGCTACGACGATAAAGCCAACTTGATCTGCGGTGTTTCCAGAGTTGTGAAGTAANAAGCGGAAGAACCATGAGAAAACTCTACAACAAAGTCCATCACATTTTCCACACGCTGAAATCCTGGTCTGACCTCGCAAGGAACCAAACCTGATATGCCGGGAACATTGTAAAAGTACAGTTGTCACAAAAGCATAGAATATGTTAGCGGCATAATGAAAAAGGGCTGTCTGGAAACACCAAGAAACAACAAAATTACAGGAGACAGTGATCCAGTGTGAACCACTGGGTTTTTGGCTCCGGTTTTACATGTTGCAGTAATTTCTGAATCAATCTTTCTCTCAGTATATTTACGGTAACCTTTCAATCTATCCGAAACTCTGAGTGAACTGAAGAATCTTGACTGAAACTTTACCTTAAACACACCCAGATTGGACTGAAGTAGGAATGGACGAGATAATCCAGTCCAGTCAGCAAGGTGAACTAAACTTTAGAATCCGGATCATAAGTTTACTCTAAACATAGCCGTTTGGAATGAACAGCGATTGAAAGCAAAACATACGAGAGACAGTTTTGAAGAAATTTTCTTAACCTGTTTACAGGTGGTTAAGTTGACTGAAAATATGCAGCCAGAAACAGGTCAGGAGAGGACTAAAAGCATTTGCTGAATATTTGCATCCATTACACCAAAACAATAATATTGTTCAGCTTTTCGTAAGTCGTTTGTTATCTAGTTCAGTCAGTCACCAATAGACAGTTCTGCGCAATTTTCAATCTACTTTTAATCCATATTCAGCTTTTTTTACACTCCAGTCTACGTTCAAAACTTTACTTTAAATGCTTACTTTCGGTAAAAGTTCATTCCGTGTTCACTATGAGTTTATTCTAACCAGAGTTCAGACCAATCAAATTTTACTCTAAAAGGACTTAATTTACACGTTTACTTTGCTGCATTTTACATAGCTTTCACAATCAGTGCGAGTAAAAATGTGTTCCTAGCTTCATCACAACAAACAATAACGTTCTCGATTATTTCTCATTCTCTGCTATGAATTACTTTGTTGTGGCATGAAGGTTATGCATTTTTCGCCATCTTGTTCCTTCATCAACTAATTACAAGGAGACTTATGTTTTTAGGATGGCATCAGGCTGCGAGACGTTACGCCTGCAGTTACTTCTTCCCTTGTTCACCATACTCCTGCACCCCATAAATTCAGCTGCCAGAACGTGGCAAATACAATAGTATTTCTGCACAAAACGTTGTATCAAACAGAGCAAATATTACAGATCCAAAAATCTCATACAAAATGTAAGGGAACCTTATTTTATTAATACAAATAATTATATTTTACAAAATTCACAAAATAAGGCACAAAAACAAGTAACATCAAATAAAAAAAAATAACAAGTCAAATATGTTTTTTTTTTCAGTCCATAAAGAGAGCAAAAAAACCACTATACAGACAGCTTGTGGTAATATTTGTAGTAATGAATTTTTCAGTTAGTTCCCGATTAGCGATTTGGAGATACAAAGGAAAATTTATCACTCATTACTTGTGAAACATATCACATGATTGAATTTAAATGTGGTGTCAAACTCCTAACAAACTGGGCAAAAATAAAAATATATATATTTACAAATTAAAATACACAAATTGAAATCACTGTGAACTGACAACATATTTTGTTTCCTTTTGTGGTTTTATAAGCACACTGCAANAAAATACACAAATTGAAATCACTGTGAACTGACAACATATTTTGTTTCCTTTTGTGGTTTTATAAGCACACTGCAAACTGGTTTTATAAAGTATACAGCAAACTTGCTGACAATGTTAGACTGCTCAACCAATGCATCAGTTCCTACGAGTCATTTAATTCAGATGGTGCCACATGCGTGTGCACCGAGACCATCGCTGAGTGATGAGGACCATCACGGTGGAGACTCTGGGGGCTCCACCACCTTCAGGCATTCGTCAACAAACTCTACGAACTTGGGTTCTAGCATGGCTGTCTGGATCGCCCTCTCCGGGTCTTCAGAGCTGTTGATTGCAATCAGCACATCCCTGATGTGTGGGTTCTGGAGTACGCTTCGCAAGCCTTCACTGCTTTCTGTAACCCCACAAACATTTCAGAAGAGGTCCTTAAGAGTACCATAATTCTGCTCTATTACAGACAGGATTTATAACAAAAAAATTTTACCTCTTTTGTAGGAAAAGCTGAACATATCTAAAGGGAGTGCAAATATTCACAAATAAATCTATGTTTTAAGTTTGAAATCAATTCATTACATCTGCATTTCATTAGAATTCTTTACAATGTGAGAATGTGACCAAGAACAATATTTTGGTAAGTANCAATTCATTACATCTGCATTTCATTAGAATTCTTTACAATGTGAGAATGTGACCAAGAACAATATTTTGGTAAGTAAACAGGTGAACATGCTGTTAATCTTCATGAAAATGTCACCCTAATCTGTCATCATCACCACTGCACAAAACAGGATGAGTGGATGGCAATACCATGCTACTATGATACAGGAAATCACCCTTAGAACTGTCTTGTTACCTCAAGGTTCAACAACTTCCAGACTTATCTACAAGGAAATTGTCAATAATAGGGCATGCAATCCTAATTTTATTTTTAAAAATTGCATGCAAATATACATTTTTACTTGGCAGCATGGCATAAAAAAAAATATGTGCTTCATACTACCTTAGACACCAGCCTCCATAAAGTTAAATTTTGGGTTTCAAGCAGAACAGCAATGCACTAAATGGTGACGTCCAAAGGCAAAACAGTATCAAAACTGCAGAAAGCTATGAACTACCTGGAAAGATGCTTGCATGCATGAATGAATAAATGAATGAAATGTGGAATTATCATTGATTCAACCTCCCTGCCCCTTTAGCAACCACGGCTACTGTGGAAGTAATGGGCAGAACAATTCCATTCAATAACTCAAATTAAATCCGTTCGGTGTACTGATTCAGTCTAAAGAATTGTTAATGGTGATCATTTAGTTCTCTTCGTTCTTTGGAGTCATGGCTCTCTCATTCTTTTGAGTCATCATTATATCAGCTTTACTTTCTCCGCTATCACCGCACCTGTGTAAACTGCGGAGGAAAATAAAATACTGATCTGCAATACTGGCGAGGGACATATAAAAAAAAACAACCAAACAAAGTGTAGTCCACATTTTTTCTTTTTTAGACTGCCAGCAAGTATTACACAAATAAAAAAGTAACTACTTTTGTGCAGTACAATAACTTTTAACAACACATATTTCCAAATTTATTGTCCACTAGCTACTCACAGCATGAATAAAGCCCACATTTGTTAAATTATTCTGGTAAAAAATCAAAGAACACTTCCCTATTGAGAACCCTCTGAATTCCAAACACTATTATCTTATATTATAAATTAATAGGCTAGCAGTTATTATAAAAAATGTATTTTAACAAACATTTATTATTTTAGTAGATATTAATAGTTCGAATTCCATGCACTAACCAGATACTCTAAAAATTTAAAATAAATTTAAAAACAGTTAAACTTAGTTTTACTCATACATTATGTCACTTGTTGCTAGTCTGCATCACTTCTAGTCCCCTGTCCCACTCAAGCAAGCAAATCAGTGTGTCAAGGGAAGACTCGTACGGTAACCTAAGAAGTGTGCCGAGATTTACAAAGCAGTGCCGCTGCTGTGATAAGCCTATTGGGACTCGTGCCGCCTTTCATCATTGAGAGGATTCAATACCAGCTGTTACCGTATTCACCCGAAAATAAGATGATCATTTTCACTTTAAACTGTGTTTAAAAACATGGGGGTTGTCTTACAATCGACAGCAAACTGTTTCAACCTACACACACGCAATGTTTACATACCTATTCGACTGCTAATCACATCACATGTAAATGCATATATTTTTCATATAAATATAGACACACACCGTTGATAATAACGCTAAATATAATTCAGTTATATCTAAACTTTCCTATTTACATTGCGGTTATAGCATTAACCTACTGCTGCTATGTAAATGTGTATGCATAACTTTTTGTTCATCCCACGATGATACGTGAAAATAATATTAAATATTAAATTTTATCTTTGTTTTGGTTTTACCGGTGTTGTAAGTTGTATTTAAATTTTTCTTACATTTCTGAGGATATGACATATCATAATAAATATGAACTACTTAAAGCTGCAGTTTTAAAATCATTTATGTGATCAATTAAAATACTTGAAATACTGTACCAGATGTCATTGCAGCACTTCTTTAAACCAATATGGATGAAATTACTTGAACAATTCTTGAAATACATATGAGCCTAAATTTTCACGAGGCTATACTTCTAAAAAACAACAGTATACGAAATAGGTTATTAACTAGTGAATTAATCTCCTCCTAATTTACTGCAAGTATGTGAGGTTTGATATGAATCAGTGCATAAAAAAGCAATCCACAAAAGACATTATTTGGAAAATAAGTATCTACTTCATCAGTATCCAAAAAAGTTCTAAGTGTATTTTACAGTGATAGATGTATACAAAATTCAAGTAGAATCAGCTGAATAGTCACTATAATGAACCCCTGTGAAAAGTAAGCTGTACTGCAATGCAGGAGGCTCTAGATAGTGTGATCTCTCTGGTAAAGTGAGTATTAATTTAAGTTAGGTCCAGGAATTGTAGGCCCAAAATGACCCTTACCCAGTAAAAATATTATAAAGCTGCAAATTCTGTCATTAGATCTACTCACCTTCTAGAACAACATACTGAATTGCCCCTATTGTTCCTATGCTAGCTGGCATCTTTGTTTTTTCGTGCAAGAATGTTGTAATGACGTAGTTATAATCATCGGGATACTTGGTTCATTTTCTTTCGTTTTGCGAGGCTTTGTAATATTTAATCAGGATCCAAAGTTATTGCCGTGGTAGTTTGTTTATCGGTCATACGTTTGCTTTTTCGGAAATCTTAGTTTTTGATCGCGTCAGCATTTGTAGATAGAAGTTATCCAACTGCAGTAGAAAGTTTTTGTTCTAGAAGTTTGATTATATTTTTATTACTACGCAGTTCGGCATGGCGTGAGGAGGGATTCCGGCCCAATCTGTGCTCTTATTTGGTCACTTTTTGGTACCCTGGGGCAAGGAGTGGGGGTAGGCACGGGGCGAATTATACCGTGTGTGCCTACCACCCGCCAGCAAAGTAAAACAGTAGACAACAAGCTCCCAAAAAGGACGCATTGAGCGTGGCAAATAATCCCCACACCAGCAAACTTTATCCTGCTCAATTATTTCTCCGCCGATGTGGGAGGTTGCTAGGGTGCCAGGAGGGAACTGGCGTCGCTCCTGCCTTCGTAAATTCCTCTTGTGATGCAAACTTTAAATGACGTGAATAATAAATGAACTATTGGGGCATTGCTCTTTGTTTGTTTGTGTGGTGAAACTGACTAATCGGGACTCTGCATATTTATTTGGCACCATGTGTATATATATATATATATATNATGTATATATTTTTTTTTTTTTTATGTCTCTGCCGATTGAGCAAACTGAGCTGTAATTTCCAGTCGCCAATACTGACGGCTGCGACATTACAATAACATAAGTAGCCAAAATCGATAAGAGACCATTCAGATAATATCTCAGAAAATCAATATTCTTATAAATGGTTTTAAATTCGCTGAAGATTTCCTCACAGTGAGGCTGAAGAGAGATCTGAGGAGAAGTATGGACAAATATGCTTATAAAGAAGGATCTAATGTGTACTCTGGAAGCTCAAGTGGCACTTACAAGAAGGTGTGGGATCACATATGCTGCTCCATATTTTCTAGCAGCATTAACAGAATCGTGTGAGCCCCGTATTGAGTTAAGGGATTCCCTTGCACAGAACAAGAGATGCTCGCTATGTAATTGTCTTACTGCACCAAGGAAAGAGATTTTGTTGAAAAAAAAAAATTGTTTGAAGCAATTAAATTAATTGTTTGTATAGAGGCAATTAAATGTTTTGTTCCTGAAAGAAAATTATTTTATTGTTGGCCTACTTATTTGGTTAGTACAACTTAAGATTTGTATGGCTGTATGTATGTCACAGATATGGTTATAAAAAAAATGAAATGAGNTATTTGGTTAGTACAACTTAAGATTTGTATGGCTGTATGTATGTCACAGATATGGTTATAAAAAAAATGAAATGAGAACTGAGGTCTGAAACCGGAATGCTACACCTTAGCAACCAGGACCACAGTGACTTAGCAAAGCAGATGTATATATTTCTTCTCATAACGTATATTTAATGCATGTCATTTATGCCAAATATCTCTTAAGTTTTATGTCTTTTACATTTTTGTTTTCTGTTGAAATTGTTTTATTGGGACTATTTGTGCCATAATTAAGAAATAATTAATTTGATGGTAGTTATGTAATTCTATGGATTTGTTAAATATTACCTGTATCTTTTAGGGTTATTAACTATATACTACTATTATTATACGAGTAAACCTAGCGGTTTAACATTTTATAAAAATTACTTTCCATTGGATGTTTTTTACAAAGTGCAGTAGCCATGTAACTTAAAAGTAAATAATATAAAAATTTATGCATGACGTTTTTGGATAAGTAAATATAAACATGACTTCACCTCATCTGCACCAGAATCACATAACCCAGGCGGGGTGTGAACTTCAAACAACTTGCATCCAGAGTATACAAGCACGCCCCTAGACGGGGGGCACTCATGGACAAAGCCAGCCTAGCGCGCCAGCTGAGCGCATAAGCTCACGCTGCAGATGCAACCCCGCATGACAGAGATGCCTGCTTTCGCCACAGACCGAGAGGTGGCACCAGAAAGTGTAGCTCCGCCTACAGGAGAAGGAGCTCACCCCGCCACCCCCGAACCTCAGAGAGCACGCGGGCAGGTGGAATATACGTCAGTGCACAGCCAATTAAAAGCAGTTCATTATCAGCAACTCGTTCCACCACTTCTAGTGCTGGAGCTCTCTGCTAACACCAACGTCTACGCGGCCTACCAGACACTCTTCAAGACCTTCACCAGAAGCCCCCGAGGAAGTCAACACCCCTTTTCTACACCCACTACCCTTCTGGTAGTGGTACCTGAGTCCCTTCTGGACATAAAGTTAGTTAGGGTTAGCCAGTATAATAGCTACCTAGCTGCATCTGCTTTTTAGTTCAGACCCAGGTCCCCCTTCATCTGGTTTGTGTAGGTTAACTTCCGTTACAGTTTTTGGTAAATTAGAAGATAGTACAGGCCACCGTGTTATTCCTCTCAGAGTAAACACGTCTTCTATTAACTTCCGAGTACTCATTGCTAAGGGTGACTGTAACTCCAACTTCCGCATATATCAGCCCACCAGGGAAAAGCAGGAGACCACTGCATTCTCAACCTATTTTCCGAACCTAGTGTAGGACTGCGGGTTCTCTTAACCGGGTGCACATACATCAAACCAATAAACATTAGATGGCCACATATACTGTGCACCTGGTGTGCAGTACGGTAGTGCCCCAACCATTAGGTCAAAACCACAAGGTGGTTAGTCAGTCAGTCCAGTCCATTCACTCATCCACCGTGCTGAACTGTTGCCGGAGAGAGTGAGAGACTGGGTATGGAAATCTGGCCCCTTTGGTCCACACCCACGTCGTTGTCGGACTCCCGGGCTAAACCCATCGCTCAACTCTCGCCGGTTAGAGTACCCGGGTACGACTCTGGTTAGCTCGGCCTCGGCTTGGCTCAACACAATTAGTTAGGGTACTTTGTCGCCTTCTCCTATCTTGTATGGCNTCTGGTTAGCTCGGCCTCGGCTTGGCTCAACACAATTAGTTAGGGTACTTTGTCGCCTTCTCCTATCTTGTATGGCTAACCGTACAACCTACCTACATACCTTACACCCGTAGGAGTGATACCCGGTTGCGTATTAGAAAGGCAGCTACCAACTCCACGCTTACCTTGGGCTGTAACCCAGCTTCAACTGCACTTTGCAGCATAATCCCCCGGAACAAGCTCAAGCCGCCCGACAGTTGGAGAGGCCACACCTCCCAGCCCCCTCCCCTCCTTATTTAAGCCCCCATTCAAGACCGCCAGAGAACCACATCCCGTCGTCGTCTCCCTCTGCCAAGGATTCAACGTAACACTAGGTCTCGCAAACCCGTGGTGCCACCTCAGCCAAGCCAGCAGCCCTTCTCGGGCCTCTACCTGCAACACCCGCCGAAGCACCACCTTCACCCTGAGCTTGGACACGAACTCCAGCAGGAGCCAACCCCAAATAAAGCAGAACCAGGAGATACCCCAGGCGACGCCCATCAAACGTAAGCCATTTGCGATGTGCAGATGTGCAGGCTGTTAATGCATACGGTCATTCGGCACACTCCAGACTTTGTACCAAGCTGCCAAACCCCAAGCCCCAGGTTGTATACAGGCCAAGCTTCAGTGACCAAACCATAAGTCAATATTGACAGTCAGCCGTATCTGACACACCTAAAACAAGCCCTAAAGTGANAGCTTCAGTGACCAAACCATAAGTCAATATTGACAGTCAGCCGTATCTGACACACCTAAAACAAGCCCTAAAGTGAAGTCCCGATAAATCACAGAAGTCATGCGTGAAGAGTTTTCGTAGTGCCCACATGGTGCTACAGCACTTAATTATCTAGTGTAAGCATAACTAGGCCAGCACGACCCCGAAATCCTGTTAAACTAGCTGGGTGTCCAACCGAAAATCAGTTAGACTTCGGGGAGTCTGAAAACACCCCGTGGTGCTCAATTGTTACTAGCCGAGACATCAGATATGGGAGCTAGCATAGCCGACCAAGGAGACGCAATAAACACCATGGTTGAGGCCACTACCAAACAACCCAATAGGTTCCATATAGCCACTTGCCCTGGCACGGGTGTAATTATTATCATACGCGCACACTGCCAACACAGTTTCCAATACCTCTGTTTGGGATGGATAGACGAGCCCAGGTACACAGATGGGCTAGAGTTCAGATNTCTGTTTGGGATGGATAGACGAGCCCAGGTACACAGATGGGCTAGAGTTCAGATGTAATGACTGTCGAACCTGCCAGACTGCATATTGCAGCTGGCTTACTTGCGCCGGGCAAGGAATTAACCTGAAACTGCAAAAAATCTATGAGCTTGTGGAAAGGGTGCGTGAAACAGAAAGAAATTACAAGGCAAAAGTCCTGCTAGACAAGACAGGTGCCAGTAAAAGCCAGGAGACCAATAAGCTGCCCGAGCGAAGGGGGAACCCTCCCCCTTCATTTCTGCAAACCTCGATGCTCGATGCTCCGTAAGTGCTGGTTCTGTCCGGAAAAGCACTTTAACTGAGATTAGAGGTGAGCCGATATGATTTTTGAGCCTTTTCCGATATTGCGATACAAACTTACCGATATTGCCGATACCAATACCAATACTGCCTTAAGAAAAAATAACATTTTTTCATGTTTCAAAAAATTAAAAACTTTTATTTTTAAAACATTTTTTTTTTTAAAGAAAATTTTAATTGTCTATGTTTTTATTTTTTCAGTGATAGGCCAAACTATCAAGATAAATAAAAATCTAGGAACCACTTAATAGTTAGTAATTAAGCATATTTTTAAAACAAAAATAATCTAAATTGATGTAAAAAAATGTGTAAGATGTGATGTACATATGAATTATGCATACAATGTATTTGTATTATTCAACCTACCTTTGTTTTCCACAATATTAAATGGTAAAAGATTTGTGCAAATGATTTTTCTGATGAGACTATTTATTTTCACAGTGCGGGCATGTGATGAAGGATAAGGTTTATTTTTTTCCATTAATTCATACATGTTATGAAATTTCGGTTTAGACCTGTTTACATCAGGGCTAGATGAACATGTAGCCACACAATCGTTATCTGAAATTT
>NQII01008975.1:42405-73703 GCA_002778355.1 Clitarchus hookeri | reverse complement strand
TGCCGGATGCCTTATCACGCCAGCCAGGCCTCGGGGGGGGTCGAAAGAAGATGAAGAATGGGAGAGAATGACCCCTCCTCCAGCCCCTACGAAAAGTCCCGAGGAACACATCCGGCTCCTCCACCAACTCAGCTGATATCAAATCAACTACCACCAACAGAAAGACCCAGACATCCAGCGTCACCTCCAGAACCAACCTCTCAGCGATTTTACCTTCGAGACAACGTTGTTTGGTCTCGTAGTGGACAACCTGGGACCCCGTGGAAGATCTGGATACCACGAAAAACTTGAGGGCAGACTTATGATGCAACCAACATGACCACCCGCAAGCCAGTCATCCCGGCATTAAGGAGACACTTCGGGACAGGAGAATGCTACACATGGGACAGGATAAACCAGGATGTGTGACATTACAACTATAACTGTGATGCGTACTGTCGTGGCAAAGCCTACCCAGTGCCCCAAGCTGCCGGAAAACCCTGTAGGCCTCATACCACCTGGACCCACTTGACGGCAGATTTAATGGGGCCGTATGACAGAAGTACGAAAGGAAACCGATACCTACTGGTAGTTACAGACCAGTTTTCCCGCTGGGTGGAAGCATTTCCCCTATCCAGCCTGGAGACCAAAAACATTATCAAAAAATTTGAAACTGAAATTTCTGGCTGCTCGGGGTACCCACAGGCCATACAGACCAATAATGGTACTCAATTTAACAGCCACAAGTGGCAAATGGCCTGCAATGCATGGGGGGTAGAGACATAGACTACCCCCCCTCCCCCAATATCACTACCAAGCTAACCCCACTTAGTGGAGAACCCAGGAGCTGAAGAAGAGCCTCCGCCTTAGTGTGGGCGAAGTTCCCCATCACTGACATAAGCATCAGCCCAACATTCTCTTCACTCTCAGGAGAAGAAACAATGAGGCAGTAAATACCAGCCCCAGCCAGCTCCCTCTGGGACAAAATCTCCACCGCCCAGGTGACTTGGCAGTGGGAACAAGCTTCCACAGAGATGCCACAACTGGAGGAAGTCAGGTTGGCAGTCCTGGCCCGGACTACGAGGGCACGCATCGCCCAAGATCATTACATAGCCCACCAACCTAAGACAGAGGTGAGAAGTTACCAGATAGGTGAAGCAGTGCTCCTCCGCAGCCACCCACTCAGCAACGCTAGTGGGAAATTCAGCGCCAGACTCGCCGTCAAGTGGGTAGGCCCCTACAAGATTGTGGGAAGACAAGAGAATGAGTACTGGGCAGAGGACAACCGATAATGAATCCGTAAGGCCACCAGATGACAGGTTCGCCCTTGTCCAGCCAGTACCCAGGACCCTGAAGAAGTGCAAACCATGGATGGCGAGGAAGAAGAGGAAGGGGAGATGGAAGATGACCCCCTTGCCACCTACATCCAGCGAACTTCCAACTCCAACCTTCCGGGACCCAGGACCCTAACGGACGAAAAGAGGAGGAAGTGCCCCTGCCCCAGATGGCGACACCGCCCACGTCCACCCCGAAAGATGTCGGCACCACCCATCACAGCAGCATGACCTCCTGAATGAGAGATAGATGCCCCCCCGCCTGCCGCAGCGCCTCTAAGCCAGGACGTTACGTGAGTCACCATGGCCACCCACTTCCAAGTTCACATGGCAATACCAACAGCATGCGGCCTTGAGGAAGCGAGGTCGTCCATGCAAATCCAAGACTCCAACGACTCCAACCAGAGACAGTCAGTAACAGGAGTACGTGAGTTGTCAAATTCAACAGTGACAGTGTATAAATGCCAGTATTAAAACAGCTGTTAAATTGCTGTTATCAGTGACTGTGACGTTAGTCAAAGCCAGTAAGTGCTGATATACGACAAACTGTGTAATGCAGCAGAGTATAATAAAGTCGTAGCTTATTAACACAGTGACACGCGAGTCAGTGTCCGTCAAATGCAAACGAACCAGTGCAATTAACCCAGCAGCCGTAATAGCTCCAAAACAGTGCAAGTATCCAGTGACATTGTATGTAAGCCAGTTGTGCTAAAATTGACAGGGTTAAGAGCCACAATGAAATAGACATCATAGTTAGTAACAGTGAAAAACAAATTCTCCTAATGAAGCACGGACTTCCTCATAGGTGAAGAATGAATTGAGCTGAACTTTACTCAAGGACTTTCTAACAAAAGTATAATTAAATTGTTGTAAATACTTTGAAATTAAAATTGAAATTGTATTGTGTCTTTGAGGGAAATAATTTTTTTATTTCTGTAGGTATCCGTACATCAATTGGTTAGTATTATTATNTGTCTTTGAGGGAAATACTTTTTTTATTTCTGTAGGTATCCGTACATCAATTGGTTAGTATTATTATTCCAGGGTACTCATGTTTGTTNTCTTTGAGGGAAATAATTTTTTTATTTCTGTAGGTATCCGTACATCAATTGGTTAGTATTATTATTCCAGGGTACTCATGTTTGTAACTATTAGGTAGATTAGTAGACCGGCTAAGGTAATGGAAGACCTAGAGCCTTATCACAAGTAAAATTACCTGCCATGCGACACATAGGAGGCTACAAAGCAGGGCCACTTTCAAAATGCCTTCAGCACCACGGCAGGTAAATTATTACGTTTAACACACTCCTCAAGAGTGGAACTTGTACATACTACAACTGTCGTTTTTTTTTTGTGCCCGCCTGTTAATTGGTTATTTCAGGAGAAATCTGTTGCATGATTGTTGTAAATAAACTCAGCCCGCAGCTGACCCAGTGAGAGTGGCACAGTAATACGTAACAAAAGAAGGGACCCGTGCATTCACAAGACACCAGGCCATTATTGCATGACAGCTGTCCTCCCCAGGGGGTAAGAAGCCGTTAGCAGCCAGCTCGCCATTGCAGCCTGCGCACTAGAGAGAGACAGCGCTACGCAGCCACCCGATAATAAGAGAGACACTGCGCGCTGCAACCCAGAGAGAGTACAGAAGAGGAGTACTACAGAAGCCAACCTGACTTTCTTGCAAGTGACAGTTCTACTTCATCACACCAAATTTTTTTCTCGCTTAGATGAGTCTCCATCGCAANGGGGGGGGCGAATTGATGCATGATGCTCTCTGATAAGTAAATACAAAAACACCTTCACCTTATCTGCACACGGAATCACGTAACCCAGGCGGGTGTGAACCTCAAACTACTTGCATCCAGAGTCTACCAGCACGCCCCTAGATGCAGGGGCACTCATGGACAAAGGCAGCCAAGTTAGTTCGCTTCATTATTAGATGTCATGCCAACCCCTCTTGTGTGATAGAAGCCAGCCTGTGTGCACAGCGCTGTTCAGTTTTCTGCCCCATGCAGAAGCTGAGGGAGCACGAAGGCGGCACAGATAAAGGAGAGATTCCAGTGTTACTTTGTGGCTCCAGCCAACGCGAGGGACTGGCTGGAGGAGCGGCAGCCGTGCTCAACTACAGTAGAGCACTGAGGCAGTGCGCACAATGTTAAAAACCTGCACATAATTATCTCTGGCAACAAAAATGAGCTCCAAACAAGTAAATTGTATTGTTAAAGGAAAACATCATCAATTTTTGAGTCAATAATACTTCACATTTGAAACTTTGATTAAATAAAATATTCAACAAAATGTATGAGAATTTGGTCATTGCTAAAGCCCGAGAGCAAGGCCTCACACACAGCCAATGTCGATGATGTTGGACAAAATTAAAAACTATACTAGTTACAAACTTTTGTGTCAATGCGTAACACAGTTATATCTTTTATTACAACTATTTTCCTGCACCATCACTCCCGAGGAAAGCTGCAAAAATGAACAAAGACGCACCAAAATTGATGGTTGATATATGCTTCATGCTCTAGGTTGGCCATGTCCTATTACCCGGTCAAATACCCAATGGATACTTAGATTTTGAGCTGAAGCATTTAGGAACACCAGGTACTGTTGTATTTTTAACAGATACAGTGTTTGCTCCATAAAATCACAAGAACTGATTCTGTGTGCTTCTAAAAGAACATCTGCTGGAACTATGTTCAATATGAAATGTCTGCAAGCACAGCACACATAAATTACATGATTATGAAGAGTGTCCTCCAGTTAGCTTCATTGGGATACAGAGGCAGGGTTGTTGCCTGTGATACAGAGATTGTCGCCATGTTCCTAGCCCACACTAATGATGACATCAAAGTTAGAGTCTTTAGCCCAAGTACAAATACAAGAAGAGAATGGGGAGAGAAAAGAAAGCAACCCCTTCTGTCATGCAGTTATTGGTTGTCACACATCGGCCTTCTTTGGCAAAGAAAAAAAAGAATGGAAAATTCTCGAGAAACCTGACAAATGGAGTGCCACTGATGTTTTCAGTAGTTCACAGGACAGTNAAATGTGCCTAGGTGTGCAATGTAACGAAAAATACAAGAGAATGGGGAGAGAGAAGAAAGCAACCCCTTCTGTCATGCAGTTATTGGTTGTGACACATCTGCCTTCTTTGGCAAAGAAAAAAAGAATGGAAAATTCTCGAGAAACCTGACAAATGGAGTGCCACTGATGTTTTCAGTAGTTCACAGGACAGTCAGTGTGCGCTGCTGGAGAAAGTTTGTCGTAGCTCTGCACGGCAGATCTGACATTAAAGTCTCAGAGTAACACATGCTCCATTGGCGAGCAGCCTGTGCACAACTTAACTGCAGACATACCAGGTACTGTATTCAATTTTCGCTCTGCATAAAGCTTAAAAGGTATATACAGAACAGCAAATAGATATTCATGGTAACAAAATTTTTCTGAAGTTCTGCACTGGCAGGATAAGACATCAGTGAATGCAGTCGACTGAGGGTAAAGAGTGACTGGAGAATTCCTTGTGCAATACTATCCCACTGGACACCAGCAACAGGATCCCTGCTGCACCTGATTTACTGTGCCTCCAAGACAAGCTGTGGATACAAATGTGAACGCAGGCACGCTGGATCAGCATGTTCGACAATATGCAGGAAGCTGCAGAGCAGGAAGCTGCAAAATTGTCAAAATTCAAATTTACAAATAGCGACGAAGAACGAGGTGAAGCAACCTGCTGAATTAACGCTTAGTATTTGAAGAGCACAGAGACTGAAATTATCACTTTTCATTCCTTAAAATAAACTATGCCTAAGGAACTTGAATAACAGTCTGTGATGTGCCTAGGCAACGCCCACCAGTGCTTGGATGACCGTATCTATTCAAAGGTCTATTGCAGAGAGATTATTAATACAGTGTTGGAAAGAAGAAATCACAACAAATAATGTTTGTAAGGGGTCGTTTCAGTTATCTGAAATTGTTCTTTTTAATCTTTGAGCTAGTTTATTCGTAACTTTACTAATTTTTAGAGAGTTGTTGATGGAAAATTGCTACAGACTCCAAAGTACATTTTCTCAATCAATTAACATGTGCAATTATTCACTATAGTCTAGCAGTGAATTTAAAACCATTTAGAAGAGTAATGATTTACTGAGTATCTGAAGAGTGACTTCTGCACGTGTGTCGATTTTGGCAACTTATGACAATTTTGCACGAAAAGACAAAGACGCCGACGCCCACACCGGAAAATAGGCGAAATTCAGTATGTTGTTCTGGAAGGTGAGTAGAACTGATGACTAAATTTGCAGCTTTATAATATTTCCTTCCGAGTCAAATAATAAAATTCCTGGACTAACTTAGTCTGTAAGCAATCTCCCAGATAACAAACCATTAAAAGACTAAAACAAGGGCATTAAAGACACTGGATAGCAAACTATTTTGTTAAAATTGTCCGCATTACATGTGATGTCATTTCAAACAAATAAAAATAAATGCATTCCATAGCTTTAATGTATTGCAAATTCTGTTTCCAGAGCACACAAAAAAATAAAAAATAACTTATGCAGAATAAAGACTACATAGGAAAAAACATGAAGTAAGCTACTTCAAAACATCTATGTAGGGACACACAACATTTTTTTAAAATTTATTTGCTAGTAATTACTGAATACATATAATGGTATATCTGCACATTTTCTAATTTTTGGCTATCCCTCAATTTTCTTAGAATAGCTTTTGCTAAGCACTCTGTATATGTACTATGTTTCTTTTTTTTAATAAATGAAATGGTTTATTTTATACCATTGTTGCCAAAAAAAAAAAAAAAAGTAAAACTACCTATAATTCTGATATAAAATGAAGAAAAATTTACATGTAATTTGTTTCCACTGAAAATTATATAATGTAATGTTATTGAAAACAAACTTTAAAAAATGTTAGTAATACTTGGTAAATGGTACTTCACTTTGATTTCCAAAATAAGAACCATGTACAATGCTGAGTTAAAAATAAGTAATGAGTGATCTGTCACAAGAGAACAGCTCACCCAGCAACTTCAGCTTCTCAACAGACACTGTGTCCTGTGTTGTGTGCTTGTAGCACGGCACGGTCAAGCCTTCTGCAGCATCCTTCTGTCTCGCCACATCCTTACTCCGAGCCTCACACGTCTCAGTTTTATGACTCTTCCAACAACTGACGGAGCAGCTTGTAAATAAAGATACGGCACAATTTAGAAAATTTGTTTAATTATTCCAATGNCACACGTCTCAGTTTTATGACTCTTCCAACAACTGACGGAGCAGCTTGTAAATAAAGATACGGCACAATTTAGAAAATTTGTTTAATTATTCCAATGTATGTTAATGTATCAAGATAAAAGATACAAAATTTGTATGTAGACAAAGACAAACACAAGGCAAGGCAGTGTAAAACAAAATTATATACAGTCCTTTACATCACACTTCCAATAGAACACAAACATAAAATTTCAATATTCACTCAAAGGAAATAAGTAATACTCTTCAAACAGCGCTTACAATTCATAATAAGATAAGAAACCAACGTTCTTCAATAGAGACACTAGTGAATGGTGTAAAAGTATGCAACTAGATGTCTCAGGAAAATGAAATAATGCAAAAACAGTTACTGGTACATGAGACTTTCACAATTTCACTCCTCTGTCAGAAGATGGAACAAAGATAATCACAGCACAACTTTGCGTTTCATTGTTGAAATTTAACCTCCTGCTGTTAAAATGTCACAGACTTCTACTAATTCATGTGTGGCATGCCTGTATGTTAACCACTGGTTTTATGGAGTAATACTATAAAATGATGAGGACGAAGGTGATATAAAAGTTAAGTTCATGCACCCTTATTGCACAGCGCAATCATTTTACTGGCATGGAGTTAGGAAGACGAGGAGCTGGCATGACGTCACAAATGTGAAGCTGTATTTTCACCCATTGCTATAGTGTGATGCCCAAAATACTGTAAATGTTGAATATTTAATGCATGTAAAATGTGGAAGTTTTTAAACAAATAACAAGTATTAAACCTAAACCTTCCAGCTAAATATCAACATGCTCTGATACAATAGAATCAATTTAATTGCAACAGGTTAGGTTTGCAATGTTGTGGGTGTCACAATGTGGCAGACTGGCTTCATCATTTTATCACGCACATCCACAGACAAGGGACCCCGTTCCCCGCCCCTCTGTTTTCTGGCCACCACAAATAAAAGAAGACATCTGTTATGTTCCTGTGTCAACTCTCCCACTACTATGAGTTCAGGAAAGATGAACTACTTTGCAGAAAAGGTGACAGTTTATACTGAGCCAGTACAATTTGTGGTATAACTTAATTACACATCCAGCACCTCACAAAAAATAAAAAAGGAAAAGTCCCATAGTAAAGATAATTATAAAAGACTTTACTTTAATAATGGATAGTTATTTACACATAACTACATTGCACTTATTCATTCATGTCTGATGTTTGATTACAGATGCTTTTCAACTTTAATGCATTTCCTCATTTTTACTTTCCATAAAATATTTTGGTACAATAGATGTAGTGACCGCATAGTATGTGTGTTAAGCATTTCAACATAGATAAAGAAATAAAATATATTATAATATATAGTAGGGATGGGTTAAATCCAATTTTTGGCCGAATCCTAATCCATAGTCGAATCCTTTAAAAAATTCTTCAATCTCAAACCCAAATCTGAATCCATTGTCGCGGTCGAACAGAAATTTAACAGTGAAGGTTGGCGACAGTGGAAAGGACGCCATGTTGTTTGCAGGTGTCAATGCTGTTTTAATGTTTACAAATGACATTTTTCTCATTCCAATAACAACACTGCGAACATAAATTTGTTTTCTGTATCACAAATACGAAGTTGTTAGTAAAGTGTTTAGAAGAAATTCATTTTTTCACTAGTATTTATTGATTTTACCCACTGCGACAAAGTGAGGGAGTAATCTAAATATTTTGGTAAGGGAAAGCTAACCTCAAATCTTTACTCTAATCTCTTTGAATCTTAGATTCGACCGACCCATCCCTAATATATAGTTATTTTGATTTAGCAAACAAAATTCTTCTGTTTTTCTTTCACAGCCTTACAGGACACACTTCATGGTTGAATGTAAATAAAAGATGCATGATAACATCACTGCCTAGGGTGATCATGTTAATTTTAGTGGTCAATGTTTTTGTTGCTAAAATTTTGTTAACAAATAATTAATATATACTTTTTTTGCTTGTAAAGCAATGTTGATCTAATATTTTTAACTTAAGTCTATGTAGTCTACTACATTTGAAGTAAAAATGTTACAAAGAAATGTACATTAGTCACAGAGTTGCAAATTTTTTACCTACAGTCTCTAGTTAGATATATCTTTGAGACAACACTTGTGTGTAATTTTCATAAATTTTACCAATTTTTTTTCTCAGAAACTACTTGGCCTAGGAAGAAGAAATTTGGCATAGCTTAACTGTAGTGGCAAATACAAAGAGTTTCATTACAATCTGAGACAGTGGGTATAATTTCTAATCTTTTCTGGTTGATCTAATATGGAATGACCTAATTGAGAAAGCACTATGCAGAATAAAGCTCAGTAATTTAATGTCCTCCACTTCAATTTCCCTGTCAAATTAATTTCACACCCTGTACTATGCCCTACAATAGCCTAGTCAACTAACTACACCTATCCACCGTCTATGCTAAAACCTGAAAAATTATCCTACACTGATTTACCAAACATATGATACAGTTTCTCTGTACAAATTGGTCATAAAATAAATCTATTCTAAACTACTAAAAAAGCAAAGATTTTTTTACTTGACAAAACAGACAAACACAACGGAGGGGAGGGCAGCTAGATTTGTGTACGAAACACAAGAAGGCACAATGGAAGAAAAACACAGAATACTTACTTGAAAATTGTATAACTTTCAATTTTGTCAATGTAAAATTTTTAAATTATTACAAGTGAGTTTAAAACCAAATATAACTTAGTAACTTCACTCTTCTTGGCCAAAGCATGGAAACAGCATTACATTCACCTTTAGGATGCCGTCTGGTGGTTGGGAATAAGGCACTGTCATGTTTACGTGTATACCTCTCATTCAAAGAGTACTTAAGATACTGCATTTTTGTTTGTGCAGCACATTAAAAAAAAAGTTAATTCTATGTCTGGTGCATTCAAGTTTCCTTAAGTCCACAATTACACTTTTCGGACTACGTCAATTTCACGAGAATTGCTTTTCTATATACTTTATCTTGGACTAAAAACAGTAAGATTTTAAGGAATTCACCAGTTTTACATGGCCCAGACTTTCCTGCATTAATATCTGCAATTTAATTGGTATGTCACCCCTTAAAAGTCTCAGTGGCAACTGTGTGTGCATCGCTGCATCTGCGAAATCATCCATCTCGTGGCGCCCTCAGTAACTGCCTGCCGGCCGCTTCCCCCCACGCCACGGAGGGCGGAGGAAGGAATGGCAGACGCGACCAAGTCTGCCGCCCGCGCATGCGCTGTTATCACACCAGTTCTGTTCGTTCTCATGAATGCATGACTAACTTTGGCATGGAGCAAGACCAGGCACGAATGAACACTGCATTGAACGTCACCTGTCTTTGTGAAGTGCGTTTACTCTGTTACACCTCATTTGTATTATTCATCAACATGTATAGTAATAACACACTTTTTTATATTGTGTACTTTTAGAGCTAATGGATTCGGAAATGAGTAACACTAAACAAGAGTACACAAGACAAAGTAAATCACGACTAATCTCACTGCTAGTCGCAAGAAGAACACATGGAGTAAGGGAAGAGAGAATGTATTTGTAAACTGGAGGTAAGCAAATGCTTATATACCTGTTAGTATTCGCATATGTTTTTTTTCTTTTTCTGTTTTTATAGGAGGCCAACTATTGAACAAGTGTCTCTCCTCTCTGCTTGTCTTTCTTTCTGTGTGTGTATGTAAACAAACAAATATGTATGTACATACACATGCACAAATGTTTTTAAAGGGGCTGTGTCAGAAATAAAATGAAATATACTTATGTACACCACCACAAACCTGATATCAATTCACTCTCTGTACTCCGATAATTTCTTCACTGCCCTACGTTGATGAAAACTGATCAAAATCTAAGGAATGGTTGACACATACGTTCTACTTATTTTAACATTAAGCCCTCCTGAATATTAACAAGGTAAGCTGTGCAGAACCCATTGATTGCTACTTTTGATGGTCTAGGACGTTTCCTTCAGAAAAGCCGCTACTCTGGATAATTACCACTTCTTTAAGTAATACGCAGGTCATATTCTGATTCCACCCTGATTAATTATTTCAGTTCTTGTTGAGCACACTTATTAACTGCCCTACTTTCACCCCATTATGACATTATCAGTAACATAACTATTCTAAGTGAGTTAATAAAATTATTTTTAAAGATCATCTTAATAACCTGTAAGCTCTCAACAAATGTTGGGATGAAGCGTGCCATCTGTCCAGCTGGCTCATTACGAACAACACTTATTGCAGTATTTCAAGCAAAAGGTAACAAAAATTTGTTGAGAGCATGCGTAATCATCATAGTCGATTTGCGAGTAACGGTAGATCGTTGGTCATCGCAATGCAATAAATTTGTTTGTTATCAACCCTTCCACTCCCCCCGAGGCTGCAAAACTGCATGTTCAGATCTCTCTCTCTATTTCTTGCTCTCTCTCTCGTTCTCGCTCTATCTCTGGATAAATTCATCAAGGTGTAAACTTCATTTTCATGAAGGAAAATTTCTGCTACACAATATTTAGAGTAACATAGCGACATGCAACACACTTTTATATTTATGCAATAAAATATATAGTCACCGCTGAAAGGCATACAGACGCGCTGACGACAGGAAGACTGCATGCCAACTCAGTGCCTTGCAGGTAGAGGCAACGATCTATCCGTTACTTGTGTCAGGAGCGTCATTATTGCACTGGCGCCTCTATACCTCGAACGTGGCCAGACGTGCCCCTTGCAGTAATCTGGTTTGCAAGAGCGATTAGTCAACAGCATAAAATTACATTATCAAGACGGAAATTATGAAAAGTACTTTTATTCCAAGTACAAAGACCGCCTGTTAATGCTTTATTAATTGATTTAACAACGTAAACGAAGCAATTATGTAGGTTGAGACAAGTGACTTGAATACTTGCCTGCAAATAATTTCATTGTCAGATTTTACTTCCACTTATTTCTGGCATAATACACCGACTTCAGTTTTTGGCAGCGAAAAAGAGCATGTGAACTATACTTTTAACTATTGTGTGGGCAATATTAGTGTATCACATTGATATTCCAAACAACAATAATTTAATTGTAAAAAATTTTACTATCAAAATTAATTGAAAGTGATACATACAGCACTGAACCTCTTAAAGTATTCAGAGTTCCATTGACTGCAAGTAACTCCAGAAGCAAATTGGAATGGACCAGCTAGAAACGAAGAACCTCATAGTGCCATAAATAAGGACGAAAACAATGCAAGGCAATATTTAAAATTTCTCAATACTAAAATACACCAAGAAAACGATTATAGCATCATCCTCGGCATACCCAGGATCTGAAAGTATGACTTATGTTTGCATAACCCTGGAAACTTTTTAACGCAGTCTATTTTCATTATGGTAGTATCAATAGCTTGTTAGTGTACCTGCAAGCATTTATTACAAAAAATTGTTTCTTGTTAGCCTCACAGTCTGTGAAAGTAACCAGATTTTTCTATGTGAAGATTTAGCTCATGTGAAGTTACATTTCAGACATTTATTTTCATGTTTAAGTATTACACACTGTGAAGCCTGCAATTTTTTCTGGTGTTACAATAACATGAAAATAATTTCCTGATGTTATTAAAGTGTATATTTACACATTTAATATTTTTGTAAATGGATCTTAAGTGTGTTAGTAATAAAACTTTTTTTGTAAATTTACAAAAAAAATCTTTTAAACCTCTTGTATTTGTACACTTACAAAAGCAACAGTTGTACTGCGACTAAAAAATTCTGGCTACGAGAATCGACTTATTGTGAGGGCTATTTACCTAAGCGACAGGACAAAGTGCATGTTGACATGGTTTTAAAAGAATTTGTTACCCCAAGTTGCGGGCATACTACATTTCATTTAATAACATTACAGGCAAGGTTTTGTAAATTTCTGTGATTTTATCTGCGATAGTACAAATATTTACATAATTACTTTTATCTAAAATCTTTCAAGAAATGCTAAAATTATTCCTAAATGCTATTTTGTATTTGTATGTTTCTCTTGAAAGTAACATGTAAAAAAAGTGTTTTGCAATTGCAAAATACAGTTACGTGGCTGCCTTTGAATAAAAGATGATAGGTGACGAAAATAAGCATCAGAATGCAACGATAAAGAAAATAAAAACACTCTCAAAAAATGTAACATCTGTCGGCAGCATTCATTTTCCCCTGTATGTATAAAGTTGCTGTTTTTTTTTTTTACGTGGGACTGACACACTCCATGTAATAAAGTATAAAACAAATTATAGTTCCATGTGAGTTTAGCCAAATAAATATTGTGTGGGGAGCGCACCCAGAGCAAGGTGACGCCCTCCGAGCGACGAACTTTTGAGCTGGGACCACGTAGTATTCAGTAAAAACTCACAGTTGTCCTGTTTTGAAGTTAAAATACTGCATATAAACACGAGATTACATACTGAAAGAACGTATGGAAAAACAACATATAGATACGTCCGTGGTGTAGTGGTTAATATACTCACTTCTTATGTAGGGTATCCGAGTGCAATCCACTTACCCAAATGGGGATATTTCAAGTCGTTGGTTAGGGACGTTCTTTCCTGGGCCTTACGAAGTGTGCTCTGTGTAATCCCGACTTACACATAACTTTAATAGCATGAAAACTACTGTGCATCATCAATCAGAAAAATTACATTGTGGTAGTCCAAACAATATCTTGTGATTTCACAGGGAAATAATTTGAGAATTACTGCACACATTTTTGTAATTCTACAGGATAGCCCGTCGGTAGGTTACAGTACTTTTTGTACAAATACTGGATATATCCTATACACTTTTCAAACAACACCTTTCAAAGTTTACAAAGCATTATTTGTAGTGTTACAAAGAATTTTTTTGGCAACAAGTTTCCATTTTTTTTTTGTAAAAGTACAAAATGTTTTTACCCTGTACTTACAAGCCAATATTTATAAAAGTTCATTTCAGTTTGCAGCATGTGATCTCATTTGCCACCTGTGAACGTTACATATAGTCGGTTCATGACTGGAAGAGACTTTCTTGAAGCCCTGCTAAAGATCTACTTTCAAGCCCATTTCGTAGCTAACGGCTAGGGTGTTTTTTCAAATGTTGATTTTCAAAAGTTTCTTCCCGTCGTGAACCGACTATAGTTGTATCCTGTTTTTTCAGGATTAAATTTTTACCACATGGCAAATTCTCCTAATGCAGCTACAGCAGACCTCTCTGAAGCCAAGTAGGCCTATGGTATATTTATGTATTATTGTGATACATATGCAACATCTGTGTGACAATGTTATGAAATTCTTTAGAGGGTCACTCCATGTGAAATCATCAAGGTGCTGAAGCTGTACCATTTTTGGTTTTGATAAAAAAAATGGTTCCTATGTTACCCTATCCTCAAGGTGAAAGAAAAACATTAATTTAGATTTTTACCTACAAGTGGATGATGGCAGCCATTTTTCACACACACTGCAAGCAAATTTCACTGATCTTGTAGGTTTATGCAACTAGCCGTTAAATTTTTTAATAAGTCACCTATTGTGGAGTTTTTAGTGTCATTTAAAAGCTTACATAAGATACTATTATGCAGTATATTTATACTATAAATTACATTTTGTATCTTCAAGACGGTGGCCATCTGCTTTCAGCATTCAGATGATCACCAGTTTATACCCCACTCTGCATCACCTAAGTTTCATTTAGATATCTGATCTTTTGTGAGCTTTGGTGTCTACACGTAGAACAGTGTGCAATATCAAAGTTATCTTGGTTGAAGACTTCCTTGCTAGAAAAAAATTGTCACCAACTTGGAAAAAAAATAAATAAAATTTAATGTTTTTGAAGCCCAAAAAAGTTGTGAGGGACAAAATAAAAATTTGAGTTTTTTTTTTAAAGATACTCTTGATAAATAGCTACAGGGCACAAGTTGCCCCATTCTGTTATTTTCACCGTTGTTGAGTACACAGACTTTTGAAGAAAAAAAAAGGATATTTTTAAATTAAATCTGTTGTAAATTATATAATCTCACTTCATTCATTCATTTATTTATGATTGAACAGAGGCAATACATGCTTTGGAACTTGTCAGAGAGTACAAAATAAATATCTTAGAATCAGATAAATACAAAACATTTAAAATAAAACAATAATAATGTTAACCAGAAGCAAAACAGACATGCAACATGTTACGAACAAATCATTAAAATACAAGGACAATATACACAAATCATGACTGTACAAAATCTTCATTGCAAAATAAAAAAATTGAAAAATTCACATTTTTGCAATTACATAAATAAATAAAAATAAAAAACTGCAAAATTTACTAGACTATGTTTTAATTCATGTTATTACATGTAATGGCAACCACTCTGTAATGTTCGAAAGTCTGACAGTAGTAATGCGATGGGCACAATGCTAATAAAATAATTTTCCAGCCAAAAAGGATTGAGACTTTTGCGACGTCATTGCGACAAAAATCGCACGCGCAACAAGATTTACGAATAGAAAATATTTCTAATTTACTTACATCACACGTGCAACAGGTCTATAAATATGTCTAACTTTTACATATGCTATTATCCTCCATATTAATTGGCAAAGCAACACATTTCTATACATATAGAGCATCTAACTCTTAGTGTGCTGTGTAGTGGACATTCCCTCTCTCTTTCCAATACACAATTTCAGTTGTTCATACTACCCTTGTCCCTGTGTGCGCTGTTGCCTGATAAGTTCTCTTTTCGCAGCCTCAAAATAAACCCCAATCTAAATTGCGCGTGTGCCGTCCAATCACAATGATAGGGTTTCACAGATTTCAGTTTCAAAGGCTCTGCTTAGATTTGTGTCGCAGCATTAGATTCTCTTCAAAGTTGTCAGGGGCGTAAACAGATAAAATTATCTTAATCAGGCAGTTTCCTTCGCCACCCATTCGTAACTCAGTCTGCCAGTTACGTAGTAAAGATGAATTAATCTGGAAACAGTGCGCACCATTCAAACTGTACTGCAATCTACGAGTGACAGCTATATTTTCATGCTCAAAATAGCAGCGGACATCGAAAGAATTTGTTGAAAAAACACCAATATAAGAAAATAATGTAAACATTACTGGCCGTTGAAAAAGAAGTTATCATGTAGTGGCAAGAAACAATTTATAATATTTTTAAAATGTTGATTACGAGGCAGTAAAAGCTAGTGTTATTATCGTGATTTTTTGTTGTCGCGTAGCACCCTAGCGTCACATCTATCGCACTATTGTGAGCCCAGCATTATTATTGACTGCAAGTTAATACTTTTAATATTTGTGTTACATTGATACAGTAACAACTCATGAAATGTAAGTTCTGTGAAGACATTGTAGGCAGTGTATATGTCACGTATTTATCGTTTTAGACGTGAATTAAAATAGTTCGATCAAAAGTAAATAAGGTTAGAAATAAAAAAAAGATGTCTTAAAAAATTAACATGTACTACAATAATTTTATGCGAAATATATTGGATTCCTACGTAAAAAATGTGATTTGCACTACGTGCTGTTATACTCTGCATAACAGCCCAAAAACTAGACCTGAATGAAATAAAAAAAACACGTGCTTCCATAAAAACACGTGTACGCCGCAAAATTGGCCACAAAATATTTAAAAGAAAGTTGAAATACTACTCACAAGGAAATCAGACATGACGGACACTTATATTTGGACACATTCTGTGTACATATCTGGCACTGCATTATTTATTATAAGTTTAAAATATATCATTATAAAATTCACAAACACTGTCCTAAATTCAAAACAAAGTTTTAAAACAATATACATACAAAATGCCGTCGGTCAACATACTTAAATCAAGGTTACATTTTTTGTTAAACTTATGTAACTACATTGTGAATTAACCACAATATAATAATATTAAAAAAAAACTTTTTTTCTATGTATTTGTTAATTGGTTACTCATT
Source organism: Clitarchus hookeri (assembly GCA_002778355.1). Lineage (NCBI taxonomy): Eukaryota > Metazoa > Arthropoda > Insecta > Phasmatodea > Phasmatidae > Clitarchus > Clitarchus hookeri. Next base: position 57,144 of record NQII01008975.1, on the reverse strand, counting down.
AAAATACAAATTTGAACTTTAAACGCTACTTTGAGGAGTTTCACATCTTAAACTTATCTTAAGGAAATTAATATGGTGGCATACATTTTGTATGAATCTTCAGAGATTTTAAGAAAAAATTTGGCAGACATCATCCTTGCGATAATATTAATTTCAATTACTGAGGTATGATTTTATATGCTATTTTTATACGAAATACACAAATGTTTTAAGTTACAGTGGCTATGCGAAATTAAGAGTCGCAATAACTATATATATGAAATTATTACAAAATATTCTGTTAGTTAGGTAAAACTATTTCATTGAAATGTAATTTCTATTTTATCGGCACATTAAGCAAAGTGCAAAGTATTCGCGAATTTGAAAATGAAGCCTAGTTCTGTTGTTTGTTGCAGTGATTTGCTAGTTTATCTGCACGTCAGTTATAACAAACATTTCGATGTACGAGAACAACGAATATATTAAAAGGTGACTTCGATGAATTCACAAAAAAAAAATCGAGTTCTTACAATCATTACGCTGCTTCGGATTTTGTTACATATTTTCTTTTCGAAGAATGATTTCTAATGAATGTTACAGGAAATAATTACTTATGTTGTTGAAAGAATTAAATCTCGCAGCCATTATTAGTCCAACTTGCGATTTCACATTTCCTGACAATATTTGTCCTGTTTTATTCAACAACATTGGTATGTTCGCATTCAGTTCTAACCAATTTTTCATTAAAATCGATAAAATTTACGTATATCTCCCTCTTCTACTTCTGAATTATTAAAATGGGTTTACTGTAAAAATGTTGTCTTAAAAATTATGCAGTACCTACTTATCTGTCATTCCGAAAAACATATTCGGAATTTGCAGTTTCCAATTAGTGTTTTAGTTCTTAATTCCAGGCAATGGGAACAAGCAGAAACAACAATTACACCACATTTACTTTTGCTCCTCACCTAACATCGTGTGTCACAACCATATTTAGGCATATCATACTTCAAAGCCAACATTTTCTATCCGAGAAGATTTTTTTCTTTTTTAATAAATATAATTGTAAATATGAGCACACTCGTGCCTTGTTAATATCTTTTATACTTGCATTACCATAAAAAACCGTTTCCAGCCAACAACACCGACTGCTCTGTTCAGGTTGTATGCCGCCTCACAAGTTCCACTTACGATATTAGATATAATTATTTCTTTTAACTTTTAAGGAAATCACAATCTCGCAACACGAACTGCTAAGTTCCATTGGAAACGAATGTATATTATAACACACTTTCTTTTCTTCTGCACACGTCTTAACATATAATTTAACCCTTATTTTTTTCTATTTTAAAACCAAACTTTATAGGAATCTTAAAGATTATAGAAACCAAAAATTTCTTGCTGCACTTCATGTCAATGTTTCTCCTATAACTTAAGTAACTTTCTCGAAAACATATAATTCATTTCCACTTTGCAAAATAAAGAAAATACCTAAAATTTAACTTAAATGAACTAGCAAAAAGGCCTTAAAAAATCGAGATTTTAAACAAGTAAATATAAGTAACAATATTGTTGGATTACCTACTATCACTGCTGAATAAAACGTGATTCATCAAATTCCTAGTTTTTGTTGGAGGAGCACATTTTGTAATAAAAACATGCATATATATATATAATAATGCTCCAAAAGATTGAGATTTATGATAAGTTTATCGTTTAGTCAATTTAAAGCAATGTGCAAAATAACAGCGGATTCCGTAATTGTCATTTCCAGAACAGTGTCGCAGTTACAATATCGCTGTGACTTGGTCCTGTTACTTCTGTTCGTTAGTCGTGACATGTTGCAGGTACAAGTTGGTGTCACTCCTTATAGCACTGGAATTTAAAGCAACGGTAATAACAGAAAATTGTCACACATTCAATTTTTTTTTTTTCCAAATTGCAAATTTTTTTATTTTATTATTTATCCATTTTCTCCTCTACTACAGGCAATGATTTTATACATATATTTTAATTAACCCAAGAGTTTTGGGAGAAAATCCAATTTTTCTTCCAAAAATTTTTGGTAAACTGTGAGTACATTTTTTAAATTAATTTGAAAATCCTGCAAAAACAATGACTAGGTAGTTGCTATACATAAAAGCAGATGGGACAAAAATGTATAGTACCTTTTGTAACCAAATAAATAGCGATAAGGTTTGCTGAAGTAGCATCTAGTTCTAAGTGCCTAGGCAATAGATGGTTGTACCGATGCGGAATAAAAATTAACATTTCTGTAAACTATCTTACCCTATATCAACTAACCCTTGCCAGTCAGTTCAATTGAGTGTCAACAAATGCAACAACCGCATCACGCTTTTCATCACAACTAGACCCGCGAACGAGTACACTGCAAGAGCGGTGAAGTGCCAGCAATGTCAGGGTTCTAGAACATTCTCCCACAACCAAGCCAAACATACAGCCACGACACAAATAAACAATGAGGGCAAAAAAGGCTCGACCGTGGAGGTATGGAAAATTCTTCTGCAACCGATGAAAAGTTTTACAGTGGATTTTACAGGACACGATATTCTCCAGCATTTCACTTTTGTATTTTGATTTTATTTGCAATAGTTTTGTGTGCAAAATTGCTTTGTGTAAAAGCAGTGTGTGCCCAAATTATGTTTATTGGTAATTAAAGGGTGTTTTGTGTGATTTGCATAGTTTTGGTGCACAGCCTACTGCAGGATACTCGTACGCGCGCTGCCAGCCTTAGTGGATGTAACCATGCAACACTCAGTTCCGTGCATGTTCACCAGTTTGTACTAATCACTTCATGTTCAATAATATTTCATTTTCGTAACCTTTTGCCTTTCACACTTCCCCAATAATTGCATAGCCTGGGGAACCTTAATATTATCAATTAACTTCATGCACATGTTGTCGCAAACGCATGTGTTTTCCAATGTATCCTAACTGGCTGGCTTAGGACCAGGGCCAGCTTATCTTGATATTGCATGTGTGCGATTGTAATGAATTAAAACAGGCAATAAATGTGTGAATACACACTACCAGCGTGTATTTTTCCAGGTGTGTACCACATCCCTCCTCCCATAGCACGTTCGTTCTGCTGTACTGTGAAGCTGTGATGTGCCTCTACTGGGGGAAGTCGGCCCGAATGTGCCGGTTACACCAACCACGACTCCTGCATCGGTGTAGTCTACTAGGAGCGCACCCTACCTGCACGACGTCCGAGGCACTGCCAGGGTCAGGTGATCATCCGATGTTAATGTCCTCAAGAGGTAACTTTTGAGATCATATTATATTAGGCCGACCATATTATACTATATCAGGCCTTCCTAAACAAAATCTCTGTGCCACAATAAAGTTGTCACGTGGGAAATTAATGCAGCGAGGGGCCACAACAAAATCATAGCTCCAGCAAAACACTTTGTGCGCCCCCTCTTCAAGTGTTATGTCCCTGTGCGTGCATGTGCGAGTAGTGTATGTGTATGGACTGACACCCAGGCAATTTTTCTGAAAGTACAACCATTAACAAATTCAACCAGAATAACTCTGGTAAAGAATTTTTCCTGTTTCATAGTCGTTCAGGCGTGGCTATGCACAATGCCACTTTATCATAATTAAAATTGAGAGTATAATTATTTCCTAAATTTCTTTATTGTAGTGTACTTGTGTTTTTGATTTAATGAACAGGGCAACGGAATGAGAGAGACAGTTACGGAGCATTTTAATAATACGTTGCTTAACTCATTTACTGCCAACACATTATTATATTTTCACATAATTTGTGTGTCAAAGCTAATTAGTAAGTAATCATTCGTTTGTAACTCAGTGTCATGATGTTTTAGTGTACTTGTGTTTTTTTTTCTAAAATATGTTTTGGGCTTTTTTGTTTCTCCAGCGCTTTTGGGCTGGGTCTTGGCGGATTTCCAGAATTTTCATCAATTGGTTTTTAAGCACTGCCAGAGTGTGGTCACGCATCGCGTGCCTCTTGGCGTTCACCACGTTTTACATTAATCACCTTGTAGCATCGATAGCCAGTCTTATTATGGAAGAGCAGTTTATTTTTCGTCATCGAGAGGCAGTACCACCCCCACATGTCGGCAGCTGAAAAGTACCGGAATGGTAAAACAGTAATTGTGCATTGGCTTCGCGACATTTTCTAAAAGCTTAGGTTGCCAACACACAGTAGTTGATTGAACAATGCACATGCCTCCCAGGAGGAGTTTTGAAGTGAGTAAAAAATACTGTTTATTAAATGGTGTTTTATTTCACTGCCGGCCGCTTCACGGCCATGTAATTCTGGGTATTTTACCCACTGGTGCATCGCACCCTCGGTCAAGGCTTTGTGGTGTTTTGGCATGTGAGACAGCCACTTAACAGTCTCTCCTGTAAATTAGCAGTGTGTGAGAAGGCCCAAATTCTCACTAGGCAAGCTGACAGGTATAACTTTCCAATAATACTAATGTTACCTGAGCGGTCAGGGATAGAATGCGGGGGTCGTCCGGCCACTATGTTAAGAAAAGCCCGAATATTACACACTATTCCTATTTCGAATAGGATGGGTGCCAGTTCACTGGGTCAGCACAAAGTCAAAGTTCTCAGGATCGAGGGCTGAAGACCACATGGCTGTATCCCCTGACACATACATACAGTACAATTTACAAGAAAACATAATGTATAGCCGAGGTATTCAGGCTCCCCAGCAAGCCTTAGTATTAACTTTTACGTTATAAATTAAGGATGACTCCTTGAGGCGTCGGTGACTTCCAGGATAGGGCCAGGGCTCGAAATACAACACAAGAATTAGAAATCACAATTTTTGGTTAACTCAAATAAATTGTATTGCCGAATAATATACACAGTTACATGTATGCCATGCAAATTTAAACGGACCTGACTCACAAGGCCTGCCAGCGGCCGTTACTGTACAAAAAGGCCAAGAATGGCACAAAAACTTACAAGAGTAGTTAAACCTCTGGGATAGGTAAATTGAGCTGATGAAGGGGTGCTGTGAATGCGGAGAAGACTGTTGGTAATTAAATAAAAGTTCCAGTATATTAATTTAACCTATTGCAGTTAAGTTTCCAGAACAATGTATGAAAGTCCCCCGCGACGCGATGCATGTGCAGCACTTAAGACCTGTGGAATCAGACTGCCGGAGATGGCATGAGTCAGCAGCATCCTTGCCGAGAGCTCGCTCCACTCCACGAGGAAATTTAATTAACTGACCTCATTAACATATAACTTGAAGCATATACACATAAAACACTCTGAGCTAGTTTTCTTAATCATAAAGAGAGTTAAGAGTTCTTAATTAAGCACTAATTTAAATACAAAACATAATTATGTGGTGCCTTGCAGAGCACGTGGTAAATTTATGTCTATTAAGTTTTTGGGCACTCTACGACCAGAATGGTTAGGTTGAAATAAAGACTAATTATTTCCCACATTACTATAATTGGTTTGATTAGAAACACAATTCCACTTGTAAAATTATATATAACTCTTCAAATACCCTAGTCTTGCTAATCTACACCTGATTAAATATGCCAGTGGCATGCATTTATTCTGCGATTACTTCGCAATCCCCTAAAGGCGAATTTCACGAACATTTGCCAGTGGGCGATAAATTGTTATGCTATTTACTACACATTCTAACACTTGATTCCTATCCTATTTACACAGATCTCTCTGGAGATACCACAGGCACTCGGTTTGTTCACTCGGTATCGGGTCATGGCGTGTGTGTTCCACGAGCCGCACTGGTGCAGTGACTGTGGGCCGATGACGTGATGACAGTGGCGGTGCCAGACCACGCAGGAGTGGTCCATGTCAATACGACATTATCGTCGGCACAGAGTGAGTCCAAACGAATGGCTCGCCACTATAGAAGACTCTCTATTCGACCGAGGTGGCGCCCTGATTATCATAATGAACCTAAACAAACCTTCCAAATATCTGTCACCACAAATTTCCAACACCTTTCACCAGCTCATGAGCCCATGACAACCTGTTATTCCATTGTCGCCTTTTATGCATTTAGGAGTACAGGACCCCAATAACCTGCCATTCCGCTTCATTTTTAATTAGGGTAAACAGTGAGGTATAAGTTGTGATGTAATTTAATTGTAGGATTTAAGGTGTGTAAGCCATCCTGTAATTGCCCTGCAATGCAGCACAATTACACATCAGGGAGCTAATCAGTCGCACATGCCACCTTTTAGATAAGTATATGTCCATGTGATATGCAGTACGACTCTTGGGATCAATAACTTCAGTCTCAACTCTACCATCACTTCATCGTCAGTCAGCGATGACTGGTGCATCTCTTGTAACTAACATCTTTTTACCACTTTAACTTTCCTGATTTTTATTTAAATGCTCCTTTACCTTGCAGCTTCTGACCAACCAACAGGCCAAGCGACATCGTATTTCCCCCTTCCGCATGTCATAAACCAACCCCCCTTTACCGTACCACCAAAGTTCTGTTCAGTGCCCAAATTGATCAACCTCTTTCAAAGTTTTGGCACGTAAAATTGCCGATAGGGGTGTGTCGCCCTTATTTAGTACCCCTGCCTCTGGAAGACGCGGGTAGTCGATCCACCCGGCAAAGGAGGCCGCTGATGTTTTCCACAGGCTATATAATAATGATGGTTGCAGACCACTGATATGGATGTGCTACCTATACCTCGGAGAAACGACAGCTGCCCACTGCGGTCCGATAGCTGAACTTACGAAGATTACCAACTAGTAGGCCACGACCCCGTCCCTTCAGATGGCAGGCACAAAACGAAATATTTAATGAAAAAAAATGTATAAACATGATGCAATATAATGAGTTTGTCTAGTCTCCAAGTACCGTAGTTACAAAAAAGGACATTATAGCTACGAAGTATGTGAATATTAAAACTACTTATAAATTCATGTTGGCTGCATTGCTAACTTATTTTTAAACACATTTGAAAGCTTATTGGCACCGCGTGACTGCGTCTATCAAATAATGTGTAGAATCTGTTTTGACAACACTGATGTATATAATATAAAACCAGATATCATCGCAAGTCAATTTTAATATGTTTGGTTGTCAAGTATGCAGTTATGTTAACAAAATAATAATGGTAAAAGAAAGAAGTTATAGCCAAACTTAGGAAACACTTACATGCCGAAATGTGTTCTAACAATAAGGTAATTAAGAACTAATATTATTAAGACCATCATAAATGAGGTTAAAAAAAAGGCATGGTATAGTTAAATTACGGCGTGGTGTAAACGTGGCTTTAATGGATTATAATATATGCATTTTTTTTTAAAGAGACTTTCTTCTTGCACTGATGCATATGTTTTTCAATCGTATCGCCTGTAATATGTCGAATGTAGCCATTTGAAGTCAATTATGGCTATACAAAAAATACTCACTCTGTTTCAACAATTACTTACTTCAGGCAACACGGATCGGTACTGGACTCACCATTCGAGGCAACACGAAGCAAATACGGAACAATAGGCCAACCTACGGCAAATGCCCTTTTAGACTAGAGTTTTCGAGTCACCAAAGCGTGAACATAGGCGAATGTAGAGTAAACTAGGATAGCGGATGGTGTTTGGCCAGCACTCGATCCGGTCAGGCGATTGGTTGAAGTATGGAACAAAGGACGAGCGATAAACATGAAAACATCACTGTTACAATACCGTTTTCCGTACAGTAATTATAATATGTCGACTATGATTTTTGCTATTGTTATAAATCTTACTATTTATTTCAATAAACTGCCAATAAATTACAATTTATAATACGGCTCCCAATTTTGATTTCGATGTTTCTTTGTTGTACAATAAGAATAGTTGTTACAAAATGGTAAAGTACTTGTTTGCTGTTCAACTCCGATGTGCGTGTTCATAATTTCACTCCTGTTTGGTATCAGTTTTATCAGCTTTACTCAGTCAAATCCCGGTTGGGCGAACAGAAATGATTGCCAAAACAGGGCAACTGTGTCAGCATACTAGTAGATCAATCTACTACATCCAAAGTGAGTTAGTGGCTATTTTTCCACATCCAAACTTCAATTTCGAGCCAACCAAAGTCCGAATTTTCTATACAAAATTTTATGCACGTGTAGTGTAGTATGTATTGAAAATCTCCAACACATTCTTTTCTCCAGGCTTTACAGAAACGATCGATGTGCGTGTCTGGTAAATGATTCGTTTGAATCGTGCGGCAGATTTTGACATTGACCATACTCTAACGGGAACTCTACAGACTTTGACACAGCCGCATTATTTGAGATTTCATTGAGAACGTGTTTTCGTAAGAGTTCAATTAAATAACTACGCATGTACCACCAGCATGAAATTTGCATTTGAAAGGCGAGTACTAGTAATGTGTAATACAAATGTCACAAACAAGAACATTAAATACACACGGAGGAAAATATGAAAGCTTTACAGAACAACAGAGGAAAAGCAGACGAAGGACTATACAATAAAAATATGATTTTTTTTTTACTAACTTCTCTAAAACTAAGTGTTATATGAGCCTGCGGTAGGGACGGGAGTTAAGTGCGTCTCAGGGCTAAGCCCCATACGCCTACAAGGAAGGGAGTATCATGCAAGGAGACATGCATCACGGCAAAGAGGGATTGGGCTACCATGGCCAGATTGTGGCGGTGACAACCTCCCTAAGTGTACTTATAGCTAAACTATAGTTAGAAGAGAAAGGGAAAAACCGGCATAGTCACCGTAAAAACCCTTTCGACAGGAAATAATAAAAAATTGCTTCATGCATTATCATATTTAACAGAAAATGCTATAGGAGACAGAGGATAGGAATCATGTTCTTTATTATGATGGGATAAAAGTGCTAGTAGAGAGGGGCGGGAACTGTATTTCAATGGGCGCTGGGTTTAACCAGAGTAACACTTGCGCATTATTCTAGTGGGGGGATAGCGCAATTGGGCAGGTCCCCCCCGAATCCGGATCCCCAGTGGACCCTGAAACTCAAACGAAAAATAGAATTAGCTGTCGGTGAGTACCAGCAAGCTAGCACGGACCGACTTTTTCATAATCCTTCAAAAGATGGTAATTAGCCTGAAAGAAGAGGTTAGTCTTAGCCTACTTAACCTAAACTTAAATTAAGTCCTCGAGGACTGTTCAAGTACTATGAGTCAAGACTCTTAGAAACTTGAGATTAATTATGCTAACATTATAATTATATGCAGCCTGTAGCCATCGGTAGGATTTCTCCCGTATGTCAGACTGGGCCTGTGCGCCAATAAAAATATGTGTATACGTGTGTGTTTATACACACACACACACACACACACACACACACACATATATATATATATATATATATATATATATATATATATNTGTATATATATACATACTAACATTGAAGTTTATTTTTAAACATTTATTTTGGCCAAGGCTGCGCGGTTTTACAGCATCGATAACAATATACGTCGATTATAACGTGATATTTTCAACACCATTTACACAACCCAATACAAGCATTTCATAAACAATATTATGTACATTGAAATTACTAAGATTATTTAAATTGTCATAAGTGACTATAATAAAAAGAGTAAAGACTATTTTGGGTAAATTACAAAAAAAAAACCCTATTTACAATGTGCCATTTTCAACTGTTACTTATTATTTTTTTTTGCAGCTGCCTGTGCTTGCAGTATATACTGCGGCTCTCGGACCCGCATTCCTATTCTGACACGACTGTCCGCTATTTCCGGCAACAAGCACTCCATATAAAGTCTCTGCAGTTTTGGTAACATCATTTTTCCCAGAATTCGTCGTCTCTTTCGTCCCTTATTACTTCAATTCCACTGTCGCAATAAATTACCAAGCCACGGAATTTTCTGTGCGATATTTGGAGTTGCCTTTGTATTTGGTATCTGTGCCGATTTAATTATTTAAGTTGCAAATTCTCATTTTTTATTTTTATGCAAAGATTCAAACATTTTACTGCTTCACGAATGGACATGCTTCCTATAGATGGCACACACTTTACCTCAACAATGCCATATTTCTCCAAAATTCCATTTGGGCTGGCTCCAAGGTATGGTATCTAAGGTTATATTCGCTCCAATTGCTTATATTTTTTATTGCAATTCTTTTAATCTGTAACACAACTCGTTATCTAAGAATGCTGGGTTTAGATAGCTATTTAAGATTTTTTGTGCACGGGAGAAGTTGTAAAGTCTCTCTANTCGTTATCTAAGAATGCTGGGTTTAGATAGCTATTTAAGATTTTTTGTGCACGGGAGAAGTTGTAAAGTCTCTCTATATACTCGTACGTTTAGAAATTCAAAAATTATTTTTGTTTAGAAAAAAATATTGCTATGCGTTGAAGTTTTGGGGTTGCCTTTTAGGAATGAAAATGCTATGCAAAATGCAAATGCAAAATACCAAATGAAAAATTAAAATGCAAAAATTGTTCATCATCCTATTAAAAAAATGACAGCGTACAATTCCTTCCGATGGAATTTGTGTATAGAGACATTAGATGGAGAAGGGCCGGAGAGAGTTGTTATTGCCAGTCGTCAATTCATTTCCGAGAACTGCTATGCTCCTCGCAAAGCCAAGGCCACGGATTACAGGCAACTAAGCACGCCCACCCCAACCCCCAACACTCTAGGAATACCGAAATTGTTTCTTGCTGTTTTCTCCCTGTGCACTCCCCCCCCCTCCGCCGACAACCGGGAATGCTCACACACAAGGCCTTCACCTAGTTCGGACAGTGGCCACAGAGTGAGGAGGGCACCACTTTCCACTAGCTTTTTGCTAAAACCAGTTTTTCTGTTAATTTACACCAGTTATCATTTTAACTAGATACTCAAGTCAGTAATTTATTAAATGTGTTTTCCCTCGTGATTTAACGGCTTTAGCTTCTTTGTGCTCCCTTTCGTTTGTCTGCAGTAGTAATTTCAAATGCGCGTCGAGATTTCAAGTTTCGAGAGGTATATAAAGAAACAGTTTTCGGAGGAGTAAAAATGAAAAAAAAATAAAAATAAAAAATAAGTCCCTTTAAAGAATAGAATACAATCAGATTAGTTTTAAAAAGGGATGTTTCACACGTGAAATTATTCTCAGATCATTGAGCAACTGAAAACAAATAAAGAATAAAAACTTAATTATTCCTTAACAACGTATTTAAAAAACAAATAATTGAAATTGATGATCTTACAGTGTGCTAAAGAAAGATCGAGAACGAAAATACACAATAATTAGCAAATTTTTTAAGGATACTACCCCCTTAACATTGAGATATTGAGAGCCGGTAAGGGTGAAGTGATGTGAGTTTGGAACAGTTCCGGAATGCAAGGGCGAGGTAAACGGGAGATCCCTGAAAAAGCCCGCTGACCAGTGGCATCGTCCGGCACGATCCCCAAATGCGAAAATGCGGGAGTGACCCCTCCGGGAATCGAACTCGATTCTCTTAGATGTGAGCTGCGGCCCCCGGGCCCGGCTAATGTTTGATAAATACCAGTAAATAATTGGAATTCCATTCTGTTTTCACACAGCTCATCCGAGAATGCGCTAGTGGAAAGTTTCCAGGCATGGCCGTGTGAATGAGGCAGCTAGTCGAGAGAGCTAGGGATGTCGATATAGGAAAAAAAAACGTCGATATTATTTATATTGGTTATTTATAAATGCATTGTTTTACGAAACTATACAGCGAGAGAAAAATATCGATTTTCGGTACATCGGAATCCGATATTTCATGTATTAAATGATTTGACAAATGTAAAATTGCTTGAAATGTTTCATATTGAGGACACGGGGCATTGCAGAAAGATCTGGCGCCTATTTTTGGAGAATGTTTCCAAAGAAAACATAGCAATTATTAAATTCATTTTTTGTATTAGAAATTATTAAAAGAGCATTTTAATAAATATTTATTTCCGATACCTGGAAAAATATGTTGATTTCGATAAAATACATGCCACCTCCTGTGGAGCAGTCGGTTGGGAGGTTCAATGTTCGAATCCTAGGTAAGGCATGGGTGTTAATTTAAGTTAGGTCATAAGTTAGTTTGTAAGCCGTCCCCTGATAAGCCTTCGGGCGTAACACCGGGGGACGTTAATAAGCCCGTTCCAATCCAATCCAATGGATAAAATATTGTTGTAATATATCGACGATTTATTTCGATATATCGTTGATATGACATCGTAATTCGTATTTTGCCAACATGCCTAGCCAGAGCGAGATGCAGTTGGCAGTGGTGCGCGCGCAGTGACTTGGCTGGAGGCGTGTGCTATAGCACGTAGCGAGCCAGCCAGCGGCCGGCGAAGCGCGCTATAGCCCAGCCCCTGTGGCCAGTCGTGCCGGTGTCGCCGCCTGCCTGCGAGCCACATTCCGAGAAAGGAAAACATGCGCTGGAAACTGGCTGCCTGCGGGATTTCCCGCTACACTCCGCCCGATATCCTCGTCGCCACATTCAGGCCCGCCGCTCGCCTACTCTACCCATCCCAAGGCGGTAGCTTGTATTAACCCGCCTGTTCGCACGCTTTGAAGGTATTGTGGTTATGTAGCCAGTCTCCACAGCGTCCGCCATCTTGCACAACAAGGGTAACTTGCGTTTTGGCCCCGAAACCAAAGCATGTAATTTAAAATATTTCCAGACTACAAGTATTTTACACTTGCAGATAGTATTTTAATTTTATAGAGCATTGAAGAAAGCAAAGAAAATTTTTTTATTAATGCAGTTGACCTTACTAAAATTGCAAAATGCCATCCGAACTATTTTCTGCCGCAATCGTAATGTGAGTTGGCTAGCCGGCCAGTGGCTTTGAGTTGATCACTGGCAATGTTTATCTCTGCTGCCACCTTGGAGTGGATAAAGCGCTACAGGTTCTATGCCAGTTCTGCGAGTTCGTCATTTCAACGAACGTTTTTTCCTCTCCCAACACCGCCTGGGGTTGTGAGGGGCGGTGAAATAAAAACTTCCCTTTGTGACCCAGTGACGTTTTAAATTTTCACAGTTTCATTAACAAAATATCCAATTGTGCGGGAAAGATAGACATAGCGTGTCTGAATTACCATTATAAACCTCGTTAGGCTAAAGTAACTGAACTTCTCTTTCCACCAACTCTAAAAACACAGACGACNTGAATTACCATTATAAACCTCGTTAGGCTAAAGTAACTGAACTTCTCTTTCCACCAACTCTAAAAACACAGACGACAATGAAGCGGAAATTATTTAGAACAGACTTTCAGGCGGATTGGTGTAAGACTCGTGAAGACTACGACTCTTCATTAAATTCGACCAGAAAATTTCTGTATCTCTCTATGAAAGGTGACATTTTAAATTGAAGCATATTTCTTGAAGTTCCACACCAAGCTAATTGATTATAAAGTGTATTGTAACTTATAAAAATATTTTCAGTTAAATACTGTTAAATCAAAACATTCTAAATACTTAAGGTATTCTCTGCATTATTTGGGGCTGCGGTGGTGTAGTGGTTATACTACTCGCCTCCCGCCAAGGCGAACCAGTATCGATTACCGGCCTTAAGCAGAGTTTCAGAGGAAATGTGTTTTTATTAAAAATGACTGTTTAAAGTGTTCAAGGGATGTATGCCTACGAATAATATGTATTTCAAACCTGAGGACTAGTTTCGTTTTTTTTTTCTAATGTGTGTATTTTAAAAAGTGAAATTATTTAAGTGGTTGTAATCGCTTTTTTCCTGTAGGCACGAGAACTCAAGTATAACACTTATGTGCTTCTAGACTCCGGACACGCGANCGAGAACTCAAGTATAACACTTATGTGCTTCTAGACTCCGGACACGCGAAACACATTCTAGTAAAGCGGCGCGCTGAGGGACTCAATTGTCCCTATGTGCTGGTCTCACGTTCCATAACTATTAATTTTCACAGTAAAGGTTAAAAAGTTATTTTTGCAGTAGTGGCATTTTTCTCAGATAAAAAAAAAATAGTGTAAACTGCTAACAGTTTCAGGTCTAATTTGTGAGTAATTCAGCTTCAGCGAATAGGGGGTGTCAAAGTCACTAAGTTCACACGCTTCTTCATAACAATCTGGCTTGACGTCGTGGAAGTAAACATTATCAGAGGCGCACACACAATGGGAATACAGTGAGTCGCTTCCANGCCCTTAAGAGTACGCAGCAGATAAGACAAAGTGGCGTATACTTTCAGCGATGAAACATGGAAAGTAAATATGCTTTTTGATACAAAACGTATAAGTATTTGGCCTTGTGTACGGAATTCTGTAACAAATTCACAATTTATCTTCTGTTCTTCCTTATAAATTGTGTAATAATGTACATAAGCTGTTATATCTCATTACAGTGAATTACTATGTACGTAACACAAAAAAAAAAACTCGGCATAACGCATTCCAAAGAAATTTGTTCAAAGTATCTGTTTTACGCGAGTAATGGAGAGACTTGAAACTTCTTTTATTTCGGAAACGCTCTCTCCTAAAANCCCCCCCCCCCCACCACAACCTGGCCGAGGCTTCCCAAGAATTATGTACCTGCCCTGTAAATTATCCATTATTATTAATTTAAACTTATCCAGGTGTGAGCCACAACAGTGTAAATGACAAATCTCGTGATTGCATTGATATTGTGCATTCAAAGTATGCTGAAGACTTGTCACAACCGCTTCTTAAAAGAAAGAAAGAAAATGTCTACAGGTGCGTTGAGAGAGGGGGTGGAAGCCATAGCTGTACCCGTGGAGTCTGCACCTGTCAGGCCTAAAATATATT
>NQII01008975.1:15089-42365 GCA_002778355.1 Clitarchus hookeri | reverse complement strand
GGGGGGAGTGAAACTAAAAAATATATTATTCTATTTTTAATTTGAAGGGGAAAAGGATTTATCAAACGAACAGTTTAAATTATTTACATTAAAATATAAAAACGTGCTTTATAAATATGAAGTTTACAAGATTTGTTTAATGTAAGAGTAAATGGCAATCTTATAAATTATACTAAATAATAGCAAATTCATTTAATAACTTTTTCAGAACCACCCGAATTAAACTGCTAATTGACATGAACAGAACCAAGTATGTCAGTGCAAAAAAAACGAAGCAACTTTTTGTGGCAGAAAATAATAAAGCACTATTTTTACCTGATCACACAAAATTACACCGTAAAAGTTGTCAAAAAGATAACAGACAAAAAACTTTCTGGTTTAGATGATTCTTGTTTTCTTAATCAAGGAATGTTGCCACCCCCCAGAAAACTCCACTGGTATTCGTATTTAACAACTCTTTCCAGATAGACTTAACTGGGCAAAATTCGCACCAATATTTAAAAAGAGGTGATGAATATTGTGTGGATAACTAGAGCCTGTAACTATTCCATCATCATTCTTAAAAATCCTTGAAATGATTATTTCCAACAAACTAAGGCAATTCTTAGAAAAAAAATAACATACTGGCACAAAATCAGCATGGCTTCATAAAGGCAGATCAACAGAACAAGGATCTTACAGCATTATTGATAAAATAGTAAGTGCTATAGCCAATAAGAAACAAGCTATTTCCATATTTGCGGACCTAACAAAGGCATTTGTTTGTTCGGGCCACAGCATACTTCTAAAGAAACTATAAAATTACGGAGTTATGGGTATACGACTAGAAATGCTAACTTCCTACTTACAAAATAGAAAACAAGTAACAGCCATACGTTTCTGTAACCACCAGGATAAAATAATATCACATCCACTCCCTATCACAATAGCGGTCCCTCAGAGCTCAATATTGGGTCCACTATTATTTATATTATTTGTCAATGATTTTCTATTATCAATAAAAGAGGGTGAAATGATAATGTTTGCAGATGATACAAATGTTCCAATAACATAAACAAACAACCAAACCTAATAAATAACATTACTGAAACACTTCTTGAAATAGAAAATTCGTATCATAACAACAAATTAACACTCAATATTGAAAAAAAACTCTGTAATTTTTAATTCTCTATATTTTAATGTATTCTATCATGAACGAAAAGCAAAGTTAGTGCAGAGGACATAAAAGCTATTGGTAACAAAACAATAGCAAAAAAATGTAAAATTGTTAGGACTCCAATTTTTGAAAATATAACCTGGTAGAATCACATAAGAGAAATATGTAAGAGAATAAGTTCCATGTGCTACACTATGCATGCACAAAAACGGATATGTTGCCTAGGGGCCATTCTGACTTCATATTTATGAAACATGCAATCCACTATGGAGTATAAATAAATTGCCATTGGAAGCCACAATTTAAAGTGCTAAAATTTTAACATTCCCTTGCTTATACATTTACCACAAAGTGCTCTATGCTAAAAAAAAAAAAAACCACATTTGAATTCAACAAAAATATCCACAGTTAAAATAAAAAATGACAGAATGATTTACATGTTGTCTCATAAAACTGCAAAATTTGCTGAAAGTATTCGCTACAGAGGAAACCAGCTTAAAAACCAATTACCAAAAGTAATTAAAAAAAAATTGAAAACCTTCAAAATTTTAAAAAGATTTAAAATATTATTTATTAAGAAATTCCTTTTATTCCGTGAAATAATATCTAAATAGTTAAATCATTGAAAACGTTCGAAGATAATTGTTTTTACAATAATGTTTCATCAAATTTATATATTTGTGTGTATATCTATACTTGTATATGAGTATATACGTACATGTGTTAGCATGCAAGTATGTGTATATGTATATTGCACAGATATATGCGTACAAACAAAGTAGGTAGCTATGTTAATATGTTATATAAGAAATATTGTATTTGGTAAAACATTTATAGTCTATTCGTGGTTTCTTCACACTTTTTGAATCGAACCTTTGAAAAGTCACTCAATGTAGCCTACGATATGTTTGGTTTCTTCCTAAATATGTTAAGTATCACAAGAGTTTTATAAATCTGTTATAAAAATATCTCATTTTTTATTAAATTGGTTTTTCAGTCGTATTTTATATATAAAATATATTCTATTTATAATTAATACTAACAAAAACATTTAGAAAATAGGTGTGTTGGTAATGCATAGTTATGAATAGTTCTTATGTAAAATATCAATATACTGAGTGCTCACGAATACGGTGTGTTGTTCCTTTGGTGGAATATTCTAGACTTGGTTAAGCTTTGTCCACTTTAGGCGGAGGATTATCCTGAAAGTATAACTTTAGCAGGGCTTCAGAAAAGTTGGAAGTAATAGTGAATGGACTAAAATATTTTAGTGCGTATGTATGTATGATTGTATCAAGAACTATGACTAAAAATGGCATATATGTATGTAAATATGTGACGATGCCCAGTCCAGTAAGTACAGAAAAAATAGGGGAGCTGAAATAAATAAACATGACGTGTGATGCGGAATGGATTCACTACTGCGAACTGCGAGAACAGCGGCGTGGCGCTTGTTGACGTAGCGAAGTACACTGAAGAGCCAAAAAAAACTGGTACACCTGCCTAATATCGCGTAGGGCCGCCGAGCACGCAGAAGTACCGCAAGACGACGTGGCATGGACTCGACTAATGTCTGAAGGTATGCAGGAGGCAATGCACACCATGAATCCTGCAGAGCAGTCCACCAATCCAATCTGCGCCAACTGGAAAAGGGTTGCACGTCTGTCACGTTAAAAAATTCTCGTCAGTCGTCGTTTGTCCCGTTCTTTCGCGATCTTTATCCGGCCGAAACGATGTCGAAGATGTGATGTTTTACCGGATTCCCGATATTCACGGTACACACGTGAAATGGTCGTACGCGAACATCCAAATGTTATCGCTACCTCGGAGATGCTATGTCCCATCTCTCGTGCGCCGACTATAACACCACGTTCAAACTCACTTAAATCTTGATAACCTGCCATTGTAGCAGCAGAAAACAATCTAGCTGCCGACCGCATCNCCATCTCTCGTGCGCCGACTATAACACCACGTTCAAACTCACTTAAATCTTGATAACCTGCCCCATTGTAGCAGCAGAAACCAATCTAGCTGCCGACCGCATTGCGTTACTCTGATTGGTTCCATACCTCTGTTATTTGCACACGCACGCTTATACCAGTTTTTTTTTTCTTTTTGGTTCTTCAGTGTATGACTACAGCAGGATTCACACGTTTGCCGACCAGACAGAGCAGACAGAACGGATCTTAGTGGTAGCGATTCACCCCTTTCCAGATATTTTACTTTATCCGCGTACCCATAATACGCACTACATTGCCAACTAGTTGTGATTTCTGTGAGTTGACAGCAACAACGCTTGTGTTACATTAGTTTCTTGTGTATCACACTCTGACCCTGAGAATGTATTTAAGGAACCAAAATTCCACAAATACGATTAACTTTGAGTTTTTGAGACAGTCCAATTTCTGAAACGAAACTTGTAATTAATATAACATCATTACTCGTTACCTTGTAAAAAAAATCAGGATTGTGCAACATTTATTAAAATGTATTATAATTGTTTCCATATGCAAATTTGATTTATTATAAACATTAAAAAATGTGACAAGTCTTACTCCATGTCAAAATTGAAAATAAAAGTTATACTACTTTAACAAAAAGTATATTAAACATTGGTAAGTATACTTTTTTACAAATATTATAAAACAAGATTGCTTCTAGTAGACTTTTCGGCCCTTGCATTTCTGGATAACCGCCCACGAAACTATTCCAGTATGTTTATGTGCTAGGTTACTCTTATCGTGTTATAATAAACTGCAGGATATTGCTTAAATATAATTTGTGGCCTGTCTTTGCATATGAATCAGTTTATAATATTATGTTCACATCATTTTAGAAACGGCCATTCACACATTTTTGTTTGAAACCGGCAGTATTTTAAGTTATACACGAGTTTTCTCTTGATACAAACAAATAAATTAAATTTTTAACGAGTACAAGTTTATGAGTGTTTCGAAGAACAGACCACTGCATTTTATTTCATACGAGAAAAAGCATACATTATAGTTTCAGGCGTTTCCTATTGGCTGAGATCAACTGAAGTAATTAATTTTGGGTAAGCTCGTATATATTCGTAATTTAGTAACCATCCAAAATTAACTTCATGAAGCCGCAAGAGGCTTAAATTAAAAATGGACACAGCATACGCAATTTAGTGACGCTTGCAGCATACACTAGAATAAGTGGTGGTGATGCCTAACTTGTAGGCGAGTCTGTGCAAACCACCCAACGTCCGCCACGTTTCCCACATGCGAGAATCCATGACTACCCCTCCGGGGTTCGAACACGGATCGCAGCGGTGGGAGGCCGGCGTGCTAGTCGCGCGGCCTCCAGGGCCCCAACACACTTCACGTATTGATCGTACACGCTTGCGTATCAATTGTTATTATCTTATTTGTTTTTTTGGCCAGTGATAAAGCTATCGTTTATTTTTTGATTCGCCTTCTGGAGAATCAGATGATGGCTGAAGCTGATTGGTTTGTGATACTGCCGTGACTCCACAGTCACTCGTACTTCCCTCAAACAACTGGCGAGTCTCAGATAAAATTGCATAGTAATTGGCATCAGGCTATTAGAGTTGCTTCAGAGGTGTGACACATGTGGTCGGGAAAATGTTTAAATTAAAGGGTAGAATACCACGTTTCAAATCACCGAATCATTTAAACCAAAAATTCAAGCATTCATTTCGAAGGAAAGTTATGCGGTGACCTCAGACTCGTATGATATTTCAATACTAAATAAATGTCTCATTTTTGTCGACAGTCTGCTTCAGTCCCAGCATTTTCCGCCATTAAACGATGTAAAAAAACAGCTATAAGTACTTTTAAAATACCACAATGTTCCATTTTCTCACCTGGCACTATTTTGCAAAAAAGCTGGCAAAAGAGTATTTCTGTACGCATAAGTTATGCTTCTAATGAATAATATTAGTGTACAAAATTTGGTTGATCTTTTTTGAATTTTTAAATATATATATATAACATACCAACGTAAATTATTTATATTAACGGGATTAAAATGGGGCCTGACGCACCTAAAACATGCTAGTTCTTCTGTAGCACTATGTGCGTGTAAAGTTGGATGAGAATAGTTTGGTTGATCCTCGAGATACGGCAAACAATTTCCATTTTTTTTATGTAACCAGCTTCATAAATGGAGGACAAAAAATGTATGTAATAGCACATTTGATGATTGTCGTAGATAACTACTGCCAGCATTTAATATTAGTTTAATTCGTTTTGGTGAGTTTCGTAGTTATAGCACACTAAGACAAAATGTCTTTATAGCCGCCATTCTGAAAATATGTGTCCGGGACACTTAGAGAAATTTTTGATTTTCAAGAGAAATTATAGGCCAAGAGAAAATATAAAACTATAATAAGCAGAAATATGTAAGTAGCCCTATAAATAACGCTAGAACATAGAATTTAATATGGCCATCCACAGTACAACTTCTTCGCCAAATTTGGTAGGATATAAATCAACTAAAAGCTAATTGTATCCCAAGATATGACATGACGTGTAAGAATATCTTACAAAATGGTAGAGAAAATTGGATATGTATAGGCAAATTTGATGGTTATATATTGCCAGCATACAAAGTTAGGGCTTCAAATGAAATTTGTTTCGTAGTTTCGTAGATATAACAAACTGAACTGAAATGTTAATATGGCCACCGATTTGAAAAATAAGTGTCTGACCCACTCAAAACATATAACATTACATCATTACATGTCTTGTTGTGGCGCTACTTGTTTGTCAAACTTGGTAGGAATAGTTTTTTTTTTTTTCGAAAATATGACAAACCAATTTTAATATGTCGTGTGATGATATCTTACAAGATGGTGGACAAAAGAGACTTTGTATGTACACATTTGATGGTTGTAATATATACCGTCAGCATACAAAGTTAGACTTGATTACATGGTTTCTATGATATAGCATACTAAACTAAAATAACTGTATGGCCACCATTTTGGAAATGAGTGTTTGATATATATTTAAAACATGACAATTTTTATCACCTGCCACAGTACTTCTTGTTTTTCAAAATTGATAGGAATCGATAACTGTTCTCCGAGATATTACAAAATCTTTATTTGTTCATGTGGTGCTATCTTACAGAATGACGGGAAAAGAGTTTCCGTGTAGAAAAATTTGATAGTTGTAGTATATACTGCCAGCATACAAAATTAAGTTGGAATTAATTGAATTGTTTATGCTATATATCACACTCTGCTAGAATGGCTGCATGGCCGCCATTTCAAAAATTAGTGTCTGACATACTTAAAACACACCAATTTACATCACCTGCCGCAGTACTACTTGTTTGTCAAATTTGGTAGGAATAGATTGGTTGTTTCCCGATGTATTACATAAAAACTATTATCTTGTGTAGCGTTATATTACAAAATGGCCAACAAAAGTGACTATATGTAAGCATTAGTGATGCTCGTAATATATACTTTCAGCATACAAAATTTGGTTGAAATTGGTCAAACAGTATGGTATATATACCAAATACACCTAAAATATTTTATGGTCGCCATTTTGAAAATATGTGCCTAATCATTTTTAATTGCATATATTTGCATTGTCAATCATTGTATTACTTACTTGCCAAATTTGGCTAGAATTGGTTGAGTAGTTTTTTAGATATAAACTCTTATTTTTGGTGCGATGCTATCTTCTAAAATGGAAGACCAACAACAATGTCCATCTCTAAATTCAATGTTTACATTATGCAACTGTCAATATAAAAATTTTGTTTAAATCAGTTGAATGGTTCCCGACATATAACATATCACCCTAAATTTTAAAACGGCCGCCATTTCGAAAGTAAGCACCTGGCGTGGTCTCAAACTATAAAAGTCAGATGTCNAGTGTGGTCAAAATCTTTAAAAGTCAGGTGTCCTTACTTATTACTATATGTGTACCAAGTTTGGTGAAATTCGATTCACGCGTTCAAAAATTGAAAGAGGGACACATATGCACGCCCAGACACACACCAGCACACACATACACACAGACCGGAAAGTGAAAGTGATCTCATAAGCCTTTCTTCCCTTTGGAAAGTAGAGTAAAAAGATGACGCAAAAAGAAAACCTTGATGTAATGGTGCACATGAAATATTTTGCACAGAATGCAAAGTGTATCTTTGTTTCACTCGTGGTCCCATTTGATTTTCATTTTCACACCTACTATTTATAATCCATTCACGGTTACGTCCAACTTTTCTTAAGCCCTGCTAAAGTTCTACTTCCAGGACATTTCTCCGCCTCGTGCAAGCGAAGGCTTAACCCAGTCTAGAAAATGTCACCACAGGGACAGCATTCGTGAGCAATCACCTATTTTCTCCCTGTTTTTATTCATATTAATTAAAAATTAAAAATTATAATTTTTAGATTAAATTTATGTAGAAGTCAAATTGAATAAAAAATAAGATATTTTTATGTTAACAAAAGTACTAAACGCTTGTGATACATGGCATATTTTGTAAATAACTAAACACGCCATACATGGGGTGATTTGCCAAAGGTTTGATTCAAAAAGTGTGAAGAAACTGCGAATAGACCATATTAAATTTGTTGCAGGCAATATGAGGGTACAATAAAAATAAAAATCTCTATACTGTAAGGTCCGAATGTGTGGTGAAACACTGACTTCTTGACGAGCGCAGTATCTGGGCATGGGCACAGGATTAAGCCCAGGATAAGAGAGGGTGCCGGCTTTTGTTTCATGTTGGGGCACACTGAAGAGAAAGTGGCCACCCGAGGTTTGGCCTGCCAAGTGTCAGAGAACAGTCCGGTTCGTAGATGAACTACAGTAGCTATAAGTCTATTCGCGGTCTCTTCACACTTTTTGAATCAAACCTTTGACAAATCACCCCACGAATGGCGTGTTTAGTTATTTACAAAATATGCCATGTATCACAAGTGTGTTACACTTGTGTTAACACAGAAGTATCTTATTTTTCGTTAAATTGAAGTTTCACCTGTATTTTATTTATAAATTATAATATTTCATTTATAATAAATATGAATAAAAACAAATAAAAACAGCTCGAAAATATGTGTGTTGGTAGCGCCGAGTAAGAAATAGTTCTCATCCAAATATCATTACAACTGAGTGCGCACGAATTCGGTGCGTTGTCCTTTCGTGTAATTTTCTACACTTAGTTAAGCTTAGTTTGCTCGAGGCGGAGGAATATCCTTTAAGTAGAACTTTAGCAGGACTTCAGAAAAGTGTGAAGGAACCGTGAATGTATTATACGTAGATATACAAATGTTTTTTTTTTTGTAGTGGACTGGCGAGATTATTAAATGAGTATGCACTCAACATGTGTGAACCGACATTTCGTGGGACCACCCTTCCCGATATTGGTATCCAAAGAACCCGTGAGGTCCATCAGCCCGGTGGGGCGTTACAAGTATGGTGTCATAAGTGGTAAAAGCGCGATATCGGGAACGTGTGATGCACTCGATAGTCTGGAGAGGCGTACCAAAATCCCTACCTGCTTCGTTGACGCGATATACATGTGACGGGTTGCAGAACTAAGGCTACCAGGGGCTCTATTCTAAGTTCCTCGGGTAGTCTATTGGCAGGTCTCGATGTCGATATCGACAGTCAGCGCTCCTGCCGATCGGGAGACGCCGTTTCAAACGATCGGGAGCAGAATATGTCCGAATAGTTATTCTAAGCGCACTATCGTTTCGAGACCTCACTGCCTCGGCAACGGTCGGGTTATAGCAACCGCCCCACCACAACTCTCTTCCCCTCCCTCAATATTGTTCAGGCAGGCAACGTGCCGAATGCAAACCACGCTGCGCCTGAAATAATGTATGATGAAATTAAAACTATTCTTAAAAATTGTGCATTTTAAGTGGATAGTTAATGCAGAAAAGTGCCCGTGTATATATATATATATATATATATATGTAATTTATATATATATATATATATGTAATTTATACATTGTATTTATATATATGTACTAGCTGACCCGGCAAACGTTGTTTTGCCATAAAAAGTATTTCTAGTGATTATAGTATTAGAAAAAAATAACTATAACTTATTGTAAGTGTGTGAGGATGTGGTATATAAGTGGAAGAGGCATGGAGCTCTGTGGACGATGACGGAATATAAAATTAGATAATTTAATAAATATTAATAAAATGGAAATACAAACAATTACAGCTTTGCGATCAATAATAAAGTTAATTAAGAAGTACACTTAATTATTGAAAATATAATTGTAAACACGTCACTACTACGATCTGAGCACAAATGAATAAGAGAAAGGTTATTGTGTGAGAGAAAGTGGAGACCGGCTACTCCGTGCTGTGTCACTGGGAGACACCTGGTGGGAATAAATTGTAACCTAGATCGATAAATGATCGATGATAATTGATCAGTTATCGACCTAGGGTAAAATTTATTAAATTACTAATATCGCTATAAAAAAATAAGGGTTGGTGGTAGAAGGGTGAAAATTTAGGAGGGTATGTATTTTTTGATGCCACATTATAAAAAAATAAAAAATTAAAATTTTGTTCAAACAATAAAAAAAATGGTTTGTGGGTTTGTGAGTGGCCACCCTTATTACTTAGGGGTGTAAAAAATAGATATAAATCTATTCTCAGACCTACCGAGTATACATAAAAAATTTCATAAAAATCGGTCCAGCCGTTTCGGAGGAGTTCAGTGACTAACACTGTGACGGGAGAATTTTATATATTAGATAAACCAAATAATATTCCAGTTATCAATGCGTAACACGGGATATTTAGAGTGAAATTTCTCGGCGTGGTTACTATCTCTTTGTATGGTTAGACTATTTGCTGAGCCAAATGGCGACACGGTGAATGGTTGATGTGTTGTATACACAGGTTGGCAGTTAAAAACATTAATGGACACCATTAGTTGTGACGTTACGTCAAGCCGCTGGTTCCAAAAAACTGTTTGTTTACTTTGAATAGGCTTTCGAGTGCCATACGAAGTCGCTAGTTGTTCGAAATTCCCCATTACTTTTTGTTAATCTTGCGTTTGTGGAATGTTAATTTGGCCGGTAAACACGTCTTTGAACTGCTTTCTATTGTTGATTTGTTCGGCGACGAAAGAAAATTAATATCAATGGATGAAGATGCATACGAGCCGGGCCATGCGGGTCCAGAGGCACACAATCCCGAAAGTAATAGTGTTTAGTGTATTCGTATATACCGTGGATGCACGAGTGAAAGATAAATAATGCACAATTATGGTGTGAATAGTGATATGTTATCCGCATAAGTTTCTAAATGAACAATTTTCGAGGGCTACTAATTGGACATAAGCATATAATTTCAATATTGATGATGAATCATGAGTATTTAGAATGAGGTGTGCTTCATTAACAGCGAGTAGTCTAGCCACTACACAACCATGGCCTCCATCACCTTAGGAAGGGAGGAGTTGAGAGGTTTAGGTGGTTCGTAACAACCAAGGTGTTGGGAGCCAATGAGGGTGAAATACGGCGGATATGGAGCAGCGCTGGAATGCAAGGGCGGGTAAAAAAAAAACAGGAAAACGTTGAGAAAACATGCCAGCCAGCAGTATTACTCAGCACAATTCCTGTTTGTGAAAATTTGTGAGTAACTTCACAGGGAAAGAAACGTGGATCACTTTAGTGGAAGGCAAGCGTCCTTCCANGGGGGGGGGGGGGCACTGCTTGGGCGCTTATGTCTTCCCCCACCTCATTTCTTCAGTTATATTTGGGTAAAGTCAATTACAAAGTTGAATTTAAAAAGTGATGTATCAATCAAAATAATTTTCCACCAGCTTATATATATAAACAATTTATTTATTTGCGTCACCATTTGCCC
Organism: Clitarchus hookeri; assembly: GCA_002778355.1. Lineage (NCBI taxonomy): Eukaryota > Metazoa > Arthropoda > Insecta > Phasmatodea > Phasmatidae > Clitarchus > Clitarchus hookeri. Next base: position 31,347 of record NQII01008975.1, on the reverse strand, counting down.
TGATAAATAAACCTTTAAAACTACTTCATTAAATAGTAGTCCGGGAAAATACATTTCACACGTCAACCGCGAGTTTGATTGGTGATACACGTGCCACGAAAACGAATGTAAACAAACATGCGTTGAATTACTTGGAGTAAAAACGTGTTTCCAAATACTACGTATTTGCAAAGGTGAAAATTAATGCCATCGAGTAATGCTTAAATATCTTGTTTCTGACACGTGAAAGATTTGTTTCTGGGAATTATTTCTACAGATAAAATATACGAGACTCCGCAATGCCATTGGGTGAGGTTATGAACCTCCCTACTTTCTAACTTAAATAAAAACGTAAACACAGCAGATTAGTCAAGACTGGCTTTATCTACTTTTTATTTATCTTAACTAACTTTGGAAAACGATAAAATGCACACGTAATGTAATAATTACAGCCTATCGCGAAATATATCACCATCTAAACACAAGAGTCAACAAAAGCATGTTTTAAACCAGCAGCCTTGTGTGACGTCACAGAAATGGCGTCCACTGTTTTAAAGGAGCAAACTGTTTCACGTATAAAACGACAGTTGAAAGATGAGATAATTCGTTACGTAGTAGTCCCATCTAATATACCATTTCAATAAATTTCACCACGATGTACTTACGGAAATATATAGAAGACGATACTTAAAATGCCGCTTTAATAAATACAATCATAAAGTTTGCCTAGAAATTTGCGTTAAGCCTAAACAACGAATCTTTAATGAAAAAAACCGGTTTAATTTTTTACTGTAGGAACACACGAATTTCTGTAACCACTAGTGAAGTAAAGTCTTTAGTACAAAAAAAACTGTGTAGCCTATACGTTTATTCATAAAATTATAATATCTGCCCATTTAATTAGCATGTAGAAATAAAATTGTTTTCTATATTTTTGTGAGAATTAAAAAATATTTGACAGCCGAGCCCCGAACCCAAAACATATTTCTATACTAACTAGTAGCCACACGAAATAGCCACCCGACCAGTTGTACACTTCAGAATCGTGCTCGAGATAAATGAATATAATGACCATACTCCCGAACATGTAATGATACAGTTAGATGCATGTAATATGTTCCACATGTATTATAACATTTTATGTGTCATGCACTACTTTAAAGAAAGACGGAACCATTAAGTTTATGCTCGTTTGCAATAAATACGGCCACGATACTTCTCACCCGCTATGTTGAAACTGAGTTTCCGATCGGGGAAGCGGCTTTCGACAACAGATTAGTTGTCGAGTGCTCTCGATCGTTTTCTCACGAGAATCGAGAATTCATCTTTAGCTTAGAATAACAAACACCGAAAATATTACTAAAATCGTTATTTCACGATCGGGAGCTGCGTCTCGTAAAACTTTGAATAGAGCCCCTGGAGCTCTTTTCCGCATTTGAAGCCGAAAAGCGCGAGAGCGATAAGGGCGTCACTGNAGCCCCTGGAGCTCTTTTCCGCATTTGAAGCCGAAAAGCGCGAGAGCGATAAGGGCGACACTGCCACGCGTATCAAGTGTGCCATCGCCGTTAGTGCAAGGCTCTCAACTAGCGTTCGGTGTTCTAGTGGAGCGGAGATATGTGCATCGAGGTCTTGAGAGCCGATGAGGGTGAATTGAGGTGAGCATGGAGCAGCTCCGGAATGCAAGAGCGGGGGAAACGGGAGATACCCGAGAAAACTAGCTGACCAGTGGCATCGTCCGGCACGATTACCACATACGAAAATCCGGGGGTGATCCCGCCGGGGATTAAAGCCGGTTTGCCTTGGTGGGAGGCGAGTGGTCTAATCCACTACACCACCGCGGTCCCTTTCAGTGCTGTAGTCGCACTGAGTGTACCTACGGGACTTTCAACGGTAACCTATTATTTTATTGGTGGAAAGTCTGTAAGAAGGATGCAGTGCAAGGCCCTTGAGTAGTTTTGTGTGTATCTGGTGCGTATATTAAGAAAAAAAAATGCTTTTTAGCAGTATTGGAGTACTCTGAAATGGTGTTTCTAATGCGCGTAACATTTTGAAAATACTCAACAGCCCTCGTCTAAAGAGTGTGTGTTACTTTCGTAGATTAGCACATTGGACGCACGTTGAATAGTTTCGTGAGAAAATATGTATTTTAGACACTCTGCAACGCCCGGGGAAGCACCAACTAGGCGGGAAACTTAACCAGGGGTGTGTCACTGTAAGATNTGAGAAAATATGTATTTTAGACACTCTGCAACGCCCGGGGAAGCACCAACTAGGCGGGAAACTTAACCAGGGGTGTGTCACTGTAAGATAACTCCGCATTCATTAACCACATCAGAACCTTGAAAATTAAAATAAGACATGTGTCGTTGATTGTTTATCATTATGGCAGTAAGCATCGAGGGTAAGAAAATGGATCTTCAAGTAACCTTCACCAGTTTGTTGGCACAGGTTCAGGATTTGCGCAAGTTTAATTTTGCATAGCAAAATAGATAAAATTTCAGACTAAAACTGCATCACCCAGTCATAGCAAACCTTTCATGCAACCACACTGTTGAAAAATTGTCCTTAATTTTACAGAAAAGTACTGGTAAAAATTTATTTAGGAGTGTCCGTAAACTCTCCGTAAAATTACGGACACGTTGATTTTAAAAAGCGGACTNGAAAATGGATCTTCAAGTAACCTTCACCAGTTTGTTGGCACAGGTTCAGGATTTGCGCAAGTTTAATTTTGCATAGAAAAATAGATAAAATTTCAGACTAAAACTGCATCACCCAGTCATAGCAAACCTTTCATGCAACCACACTGTTGAAAAATTGTCCTTAATTTTACAGAAAGTGCTGGTAAAAATTTATTTAGGAGTGTCCGTAAACTCTCCGTAAAATTACGGACACGTTGATTTTAAAAAGCGGACTNGCTGGTAAAAATTTATTTAGGAGTGTCCGTAAACTCTCCGTAAAATTACGGACACGTTGATTTTAAAAAGCGGACTTTCCGTAAATTTCACAGAACTTTCCGTAATTTCTCGGAACGTCGTCGTTAATTTCCTTGTTAGTTTTTGTACTTCCAGTTTATATATATATATATATATACATATAATGGAAAATCTTTAATTTTATTTATGCGGGTGTTTTACTGTGTATAAAAAATACTTTAAAAGTTAAAATATGTAAAAAGGAATGAGATTTGAACCCATGTCGAAGAATTCGTAGGCCATAGCTCTGACCAAATACCTATAATTTTTCATTTGGGTTGTTTAATATAACTTTGTTATTTCTACTACAGTACCATAAGCAATTTTTTTGGTTTCTATTAAAGTTAGTGTATTTTAAGTAAAGCTAAATGTTACAGACGACTGAGACTGTTTTCGTAATGTTTAAAAAAGTAGGTCTTAGTGGCGTGGACAACCTAAGTGCCACAGAAACAATAATTTTCTGGTTATGGTGGCGAAGAAAGGTTCGTGTAAACTGACATTGTTTGTTCCCAAAACTCGAAGCTATGGGAAATACGGAGACCTACAGAGTCAGTTCCGTTTCTCGTCATTACGTATTGCGTTTCCGTATATTTAGTGTACATTTCCGCAAAAATTTCCGTAAATTTAAGGAAATTTTAACAATGCACTTGTTAGTATACTAAACTTATCGTTGATTCCAAGCATCCTATTGTTTAATNAATTTAAGGAAATTTTAACAATGCACTTGTTAGTATACTAAACTTATCGTTGATTCCAAGCATCCTATTGTTTAATGGCCATGCCAATGATAAAGTTTTAGTTTTAAGTACAAAATGGGAGTGTGTTGCTGAAATCTGTGACTGGACAGGTCGTAAAACTTGGCAGTTCCTAAATTACATATTTTGGGGGAAGCTTCGGAATTCATTTGATCTGATACTGCATCCAATGAAGCTCATAGGTATAAGGTTTCAAAGACTGGTTTTAGCATTTCACGCGTAAGCTTAGTAGCCCCTAAAAATGGGAACAACTAAACAAAATTCACATGAAAGATGGAGAAGATGCTGAGGAATTGGCAAAACAGAATTCGCAATATCAATGTTAACACTTTTGAGTTCAGCACTGCANGAATTCGCAATATCAATGTTAACACTTTTGAGTTCAGCACTGCAACTACGAATGTAACCATAAAATATGAGGCAGAACAATGTGCATTGGACGCATACATTAATGATATCTCGGGAGAGCTTGGCAAATTTACATGCTTGGCCAAGTGTACAATATTTCGCAACGTAGAGGAATCAACTGTCAGTATTATCGAAACTGACCTATGTGCGCTGGATGAAAAACCACTTAAATCTCTTTTTCACATTGATAAAAAACAGTCACTTGTTACATTTGTGATAAAATAGGTCATAAGCAGAATCAGCGTAGGAAGAAGCACGATGAATGTTTCACTTGTGACAGAAAGCAGCTTCTGGCAAAGAACTGCCAGACAAATGGTAGTATTAAAAATAACAAGCAATTAAACTAGAATGGGGCTGGCATCTCCACGAATGCCAGTCCCAGATAAGAGTTGTGCCTGTCACATCAGCTGACAATTATGAAGGCCAGACTAAAGACTTGGTTCTCCCAGTTACTTTTAAGGGTAAACCATGCTACTTGTTAGTGTGTACATGTACTCAAATCTCGTTAAAATGGCATGGGGTGTTTCAAGACAAACAGATCTTGTCTGCACCGTGAACTACCACGACAGGTCTGAATAGTTATAGTGTATGAAACTTGGGTGGATGCGATATTGGTATTTTAATCGACCGAGATGTGTCCGGGTGGTAGAATCATCTTGTAACCAGTATGATTGTATCCTTGGCTTAGATTTCCTGAAAATCAACCATGCGACTATCAATGTAGCAAAACATAGGCTTTACCTTCGTAAAGGAAGAGCATCTTATATGCAGTCCATAAGTATGAAAGTTGTGTGCATGGGAGTAACTAACCTATCTAAACATACTGAACTCATACGGAAATGAAAGCTGCTGAGAAACTTGCCACCAGGCACAAGAAAGAGATTCCAGGTAAATCTTGTTCTCGCAGTATGTGTTAACAGTGATGATGTTCTTGTCAAATCTGTTTTGTAAAATGAGTTACTCAATTTTAAGCATTGTTATGCTGCTAGAGGCATTAACCACGTATCTTACGTAGATGGTAAAGAGTGGTGTCATTGGTCATCGTCAATATGAGTCAACCGCAGTAGATTTCTTCAGGTACTAAATTATCAACAGTGACCGAGAATATGCTACCTTGAGTCAAGATTAATCCTGGTTGCAGCCACAAAATTCCAAAATAACGCTTAGAAAGTCGGTGCGAATAGCAGTACTGCTAGAAGTGCTCCACATAGGGACCCTAGTAAAATTGAAGGCAATAACGAAATTAACATTACATCCAAGTTAAGTCACTCGTCAGTTCAGGACCATCAGTTTCTTGAGCCGATTCTGCGTGAATTTTCAGATATTTTCACAAAACAAGATAATTTTTCAGTCACCCCATTTGTGCAATTCGTTAATACAGGATATACCCCGCCAATATCCAAGAAAGCATACTGGGCACCACATCATCAACAACAACAAATTCAGGATACGGTTGATGAATCATTATCATTAGGTTTCATAAAACCTCAAGAACCCAATGACCCTCCATAGTTCTTTTCTACTGTTGTTGTGAAGAAATCGCCATCTGGGGAGCCTATCTTTGGATTTTGCGTAGACTACAAGTCTCTNTCTTTTCTACTGTTGTTGTGAAGAAATCGCCATCTGGGGAGCCTATCTTTGGATTTTGCGTAGACTACAAGTCTCTTAATAAAGTTGCAGTGCCAGACATTCCTCTACTTAACATAGTAGATATATTTGATAACCTTGGAAAGTGCGTTGTATGTTTAGTTGTTGGCATTACTTTTGGGTGCAATGAAATTTAATTTCATCCAGATGACAAGCCAAAAACATTTTTACTGCCACAACANTTGGCATTACTTTTGGGTGCAATGAAATTTAATTTCATCCAGATGACAAGCCAAAAACATTTTTACTGCCACAACACAGGTTTACAAATATGTCTATACCATATGGACTCATCAGTGGACCAGCAAAATTTCAACGAATGATGGGTAGTGTACTTTGGCGACTGATACTTTTGTAAGCAATGGAGTACATTGATTGTGTAATTATGTTTGCTGAAGATATGCAGGAGCAACTCGAACGACTCAAAGTTGTTTTTCAGGGGTTACAGGATACCAGTTTGTCTCTGTCTCTTGAGAAGTGCAAATTCGCAGTAGTCACTTCTCATCAGCAGGGGTAAAAATCTGATCCTAAATTTACAGATGCTGTTGCAAATTATCCAGCTCCAATAACTGACAAAGAACTTCAATAATTTATTGACCATTCCAACTTTTTATTGTAAGGAAAGGTGAATATAATAGCCAAAAGTGCAGTGAAACACTGGCTTCTTGACCAGTGTGGTGCGCGGTAGTTGAGGGTGTAGGCTTTTATTCCCGCATGGACGCACTTGGGAGAAAGTCACCACCCGGGGATTTTGACCTGCCGAGAGGAAGAAACCAGTCGCAGAGGGTGTCAGGGTGTCACATTGCAGTACCCATCAAGATTCTGGGACTTTTCCCCAAGCCTTCAAGACACACCACCTCGAGGATGAAGAAGGCACTTCAAGGTGTACAAAAATCAAGATTTCGCGCAACACAGGAGAGAAAGGGTGCGGAGGAGTGGGGAGGGGGTTAGTGAAGAGATTTGTGCGGCTCTTAACAGCGAAGTCTTGTTGAGAGCCAATGAGGGTGATTGAGGTGAGTATGGAGCAGCGCCGGAATGAAGGGGCGGGGGAAACGTGAGATCCCAGAGAAAACCCGCCGACCAGCGGCATCGTCCGGCACGATTCCCACGTGCGAAAATTCGGGAGTAACCTGGCCGGGGAATAAGCCCAGCTCGCCTTGGTGGGAGGCAAGCAGGCTAACCGCTCAGCATCCGCGGCCCCAGCGGGTGGGATGCACTATGTTTGATCTACTGCATATACCACTCCTCGGTACTGCGAAAGTGCTCACTGGTCATTATTTAACATCAGCGCCTGTGACAGGCTGTCCGTTTAGGGGGTCTACAAACCCTTCATTCTTCCCTCTCCTTCTTTTGTTTCAGATATGTACTAGTGACAATTGCCCAATTGCGCATTTCCCCCTCCACCAGGTGGGTGGTACCTCCTACCCCCCCAACCTGTTTACAAACAAATAATGCCAGCGTGATCAACAAAAGAAAGACAGCCATCCCGCCAATCTTTCTTTTTTAGTATTTCAATTACACAACTTCAGTAAAGAATATCCATTCCCATCATCTCTTCAAGAAGAGATCTTTTTTCTACTTCATGAATTGCATGCATTTTCACCATTATTTTCTGTCGAGGGGTTTTTAACGGTGCTTATGCTGGTTTCTCCCCTCCTTTATAGTTCAATTTAGGTTAGCATGTAATGTAACCATGGCCCCAATCGTGGTTTTGTTTGCCCAATCCCAGTAAAGCCGCGAGAATGTGCCCTTGCAGGTAGAACCTTTCCTGCATGCCTAGGCGTATGGGGCTCAGCCCTGAGACGCACTTAGGTACCACCCCTACCCAGGACCTCCGACTCTCCTCTTAGTTTTAAGGTAGGTTAGAATAAAAACCAGAGCCCAGAGCAATTCTGTTCGCAGATGAGTTAGAGTATATATGCGATGATACAGATTTATTTTTGTGTACTGGACTGGCGAAATTATTAAATTAGTGCAAGCTTTACACATATGAGCCGTCATTTCGTGGGATCACCCTTCCCGGCATCTTTATCAAAAGAACCTGTAAGGTCCGTCAGTCCGGCAGGGCCTTCCATGGGCGTTGACATGTGGACTGGAGGGTGGGTGGTTCCGGGTTCAATCCCCCCTCCCTAAATATGTAGGACAATAAAAAAATTAAATAAATAAAGATATTTAGTTAGTAATCAGTAAACCGAGAAATTAGGTAAATAAAACTGTATAATGAACCAAACATTTATAGGCACGGTTTTATCAATGAAGGACAGACACCAACCCTTTTTTTCAACAAAAAAATTAAAATCTGCATACGCCACTGGTCCTTACAATACTGCAATATTTATAATACTTTTTAATGACAATGTTAATCCTAACTTTGTCGTAGATTTCTCGCATAACTGTTTTTTTTTATTCTACTTCTGTGAAGTTCTCTTGAAAAAGAAGAAATTATCAACTGATTTTGCATTAGAATCTTTAAAAGAAAGAAAAGGGCGTATTCGCATATGACTCACGACATCACGGATAATTTTAGCGGACGTTTCAAACTGTGACGATTTGCTAATGACATTTTCCAATCATTATTTTACTTATTTTGCTGCCGTAATGTTTTTTTAATGTGATGCTATAATGGTTTAAATATCACAATTACAAGAAAATGTGCATGTTGGCATTTACTTTGTGTAGGGAATACAAAAAAGAGCTCATGCGAGTTGCGCAGTAATGATTAGTTTTTACCTCTGTAATTGTCAAAACCACATGGACTGGGCTAAAATTCGTTCTTTCTACATACGTATACGTGTATATTTCCATTAATAATGTTTTAATACGAATAACATTTTTTAAGTTGCTCTAGATTTTTTTTTATAAAAACGTATGTTTGTTCGGAAAATAAATGCAAATAAATTCCTATGCCACTACATGAAATCGCGACTTTAAAAGTTTTGTAAGCCGTTCGCAAGTCAGCGTTAAGTGCATGCTCAAAAGACAAAAAGCAGTATACCTCATCTTCATTATTCACACACCCCGCTAACCTTTTGACTGGCACTCCACAGCACTTACACCTAATTCATGTTGCGTTCCCAAAAGCCGTGGACAGCGAGACGGTAGAACATGCTCGTCTCTTCCCGTTATAGCGCCTTACGTGAGGCACCTACCTCAACCAAATTCTGCGGTTATTTACCAAATACCCACAGCATGGCAATTAACGTAATTTTCTAAAGCACGTATAATCGAAAATTCCTATTGCCGTGTTTTAATATGAAATTTTATAATAGCTTATTGTTCTCTAAGGAAAGACGACCTCATTTCAACCAGTTTCCCGGCTGGTAACAGAACATTCTCTGCTGCTGCCATGTATTCAGTCAGCACCGAGTCCGAACAGAAGGGGGCAAATAGCGAGCCATTAGCTGTAGGTATACCATTATTTATATATATATATATACACTACACAGTATACTATCCACTCAAATCAGAGGCGAAGTAAGAGTGTTGGTAAGACGCTTGTCTCTGGAAGTTGAAGCATACGTAAAATTTTGGTCGGAGATTCATGCCTGACTACATCCACAAATATTTTAAGGTAATATTTTTGTTTTAACAAAATTATTGTAATTACTTTATTTAACATTGGAATACACTGTTCCTGGTGTTAATTTTTTTAATCATCTATACATAACTGATTGTATAACGTTTGAATTAGTGGATTTATTTTATACTAAGTGATTTGTAATTTTTTTCCACCTACAGATTCTAGATAGAGCAGTTTCATCTGGCAAACTGTAAATAATTACTGGTTCAGATTTAGACCGATAACCTAAGATTTTAAAGTCTAACTACAATAAATTACGCTGTATTATTTCCCACATAGGCTTGCAATAATTTCAGATAGTACTAGGTTCCTCACTTAAGTCCTGCGAATATAACTCAATCCCCAAGAATAAGGTTTGTTGAAAAAATTTCAACATAATTACAGAAAATAATTAATAAACTTGCATTTACTTTTCCAAGAAATTTAATTCCATGCACTTTCTAGGAAATCCCGAGAAATAAAATGAAGGATATAATCCTAAAACCTGCTAAGTGCCAAACCGTTGTTAGGAGTTGTGAAGGAAAAAGACACTGCAGGTGATTATATCAACAATTTTAAACAATAACCTTGTGTACACAAATTAGGGTGATACCTGTAATTGTGCTATTGAATTACTGTAGTCACATTACATTATATGTATGCAAAATGAAGTGACAAAGTCACAACTGAACATAGCTAAGTGCGAACATATGTTTACCCTAGAAACCGCTAAGTGCCAATATACAGGATGAATATAAAAGAATGCCCCAACTTTGAAGGTCTATTATATCAAAACCAAACAATCTACAACCTTGATTTACCAATCAAATGAACCGAGAAACCGTGAAGTTTGTTTACCATGCATTCATAAATGTTTGATGTGACCACCACGAGCGGCCCGAACGACATCTACGCCATAATCAAACTTGTGCCACACTCTTGTCAGCATGGTCGCTGTTGCGGTTTGTACACTCCTTGCACACTCTCTTCCTCTTCTCTATCAGACCAAAGTTCCTGTTACACGGCAGACAGCCGTGATCAGACACAAGAAACTTCTGTTCAATGGTACGAAACATACCCAGTGACACAAGGTAAACAAACATCATCCTGTTTTTGTTTTGAGCGGCACAGTTATCGCACCATATTTTAAGNTACCCAGTGACACAAGGTAAACAAACATCATCCTGTTTTTGTTTTGAGCGGCACAGTTATCGCACCATATTTTAAGATGTAAGTTTATGCCAATACTGTTCAGTGCATGAAGCAGACAGGACACTACTTCGTTACCCCCTCGGCCTGCCGTAATCTCGTGCTACATTAACATGTATAACTTACTAAAGTTGCACACATGGACACATAAGTTATAGCAAGACAACTGCCTTTTGTAAAACAATACCACTGTGCACTATGATCGGGACAAACATAACCTGCTTCACATCTACACATGCTGCACTTATGTTGCAGCTAGGCATCGGAGATGTCACAGATTTCCTGTAACTTCCTGTTAAAACTACTTGGCATAGCATAGAAGCATGCAGCTCACCTTTGTCTTTACTATTACACCATGAAATAACAATTCAAAGTCTTGTGAGGCGAGTCTATGAGAGAAAGCCTACGCGTCAGTTCAGTTCCTCGGCCGTAAAGGCGGCCAGACATTCTATGTGCGTACATCGATCGCCCTTAGCACTCCCACGCTTCTAGGCCTCGGACACCAAAATATGTACCTCCAAGCCAGGCGGCGCAGCCGCGGATTATCTTTGTTGTGCTGGACTATCGTCCTCGCACAGTGGCTCAGATTTCTACTACGATTTTCAGTGTCTTAATATCTACTTTTAGTCTTAATTATTAATATGAACATGCGGCATTTTTATTCTTGTTTTAACATACTTTGCACGGTTGATATTCCAGTGACACATCACTCACACTACATATTTACTAAACAATTTATTTAAGCACTCTCAAATATTACACATTTATTAATTAATTAACGTATATTAACGTATTAACGGTGCAGTCGAGGCGTAGTCGCCTTCTCTCACACTGGACCCATTATGAATTCACTTTCACTTGTTAGAAATTCATACATAAGATATAATAAATAATACCCATCTAAAACTTACAAGTACATAACTTAATACGAACCAAACCAAGGTTATAATCCAATTACTCTCACACACATTCACTTACACACTCACTCGCGTGCACACATGCATAAACACAGCTTCGCGAAATGACATCATCATCCCCTCATCCACTGAGGTGACTAAGGTAGTACTTATTTACTGTATTCGTGAATCTACTGAAACTTTCAATATGATGCTGTGTTCACTCGGCAGGCTGTTCCGTGTCATTGATTCGACGCGGCGGTGGTGAAGAAACTCGAATAGAATTTGATTTTGTGTAGCGGTATTAGCAGTCTATTGCCATATGATCCAGCTGAAATCATGAAAAACTAATGATTTTTCTAATACAAGTGGTACGTTAATACCTATCAGACTAAATCGCATTCCTTTTCGTGCTAATTTCCTCGTCGTGCTAATGGGAACCTGTTTACGAAGACGCCAAAAGAACTGCGCAAAGCTAACAGAAAAACGTAACTTGAAGATACTAAACAAGTATTTTAATGAGACGATTTGTATCTAAATATTCTATTGCGGCAGACTCGGCGAAGAGGACGGAGGAAGCGAGATGGCGTAGAACGGAAGGGATGAGAAAACAGATGGTTGCCCTCAAATAACTCAGGTTTCTCTGCCGGGTAATTAAGGCGGTCGTGCCCCTTCTAGCTGCGGTCAGTCAACCGCGGAACGAACGTACTGCGGCCTGCAAAAGTCCTGCCACAACAGGCGGCAACACCTCGTGTGCGACTAGTGCCAGCGTGGTGTGCCGTCACACACACACACACACATATGTATATACACATAACCTTATTGTGTGCATATATGACACATGCAGGCTATTCACAGGTAATTGAGCTCTTCTGAAAGCTCTTCTTAGGATCCAATTTTACTTCTAATTTTGTATCCTTGTGCCACACTCTATGTAAAACCAGCATTGCCATGGACCTTACCACTTTATACACGCGCCTCCCAAGTAAAACTAAGGAATCGCTAGGAACGTAAATGTTTTACTATATAGTGTATTCGCGGTTTCTTCACAATTTTTTAATCAAACCTTTGAAAAATCACTTCATGTGTGACATGTTTGGTTCTTTCCTAAATATGTCACGTATCACAAGCGTTTTACACTTGAATTAACATTAAAGTACTTTGTTTTTGGTTAAATTGAACTTTTATTTATATTTTATCCATAAAGTGTAACATTTCATTCATAATTAATATGAATTTAAAACAGCGAGGAAATAGGTATGTTGGTAATTCCTAGTAAGAAGTAGTTCTTACGCAAAATGTTATGACATTGAGTGCGTCGTACGAATGCGGTGCGTTGCCCACTTGGCATAATTTTCCAGACTCGGTTAAGCTTTATTAGCATGAGGTGGAGGGATATCCCAAAAGTAGTATATCATCAGGGCATTCGAAAACTTGGAAGTTACCATAAATATACAATAATAAGCATTTCGTACTCTAATGTGTCTAAGATAAGAAAAAAAATCTCATTAGCCATACACTTAAACATTACACTCACAGTGCCAGGTCTTAAGAACTATTTTTATTAGTTCGCTGTCAACTTAACAACAAGGAGCCTGCATGTAAATGTGTAATGTGGTATACATGTAGTTAAGAACAGTGACTTTTTTTTTTTTCAAATGTCTATCTCGAAAGTGCTCACTTTACCGGGAACGGCTTGTATGCATGCGTGAGCAGTATGATTATACCGCTGCTGGCGAAAGGCTGCCAGGGACATGGGTCAGTGATCTTGGATATTGGATGTGCGTGACCTTGACCTTAACTTTAGAGGTTAAACTGCAAGTAGGAGGTTTGTCACAAGCGACTTCCTGGTAACCTTAAATTATACTGACCTTGACCCCAATAACTTGAAAATTCCAACATATTCAAAACATTACGAAAACAAATTAAGAATAATTGACATACGAGTAGCATTGTTAATAACAATAAATTACGTCTTTTTTTTTTTTTTAAGAAAAGCATTTAACCAAAATATTTTAGCAAATTGTTGAACTCATTCTTAAATAAAAATTCAATAAAATCCTTTGCAGTATTTTTTAATGAAACGTTTAAATACTTATAAAGTTAGCATTTGTCGTCTGTGTTTCATTCCTGGTTGAACCATAGACGAGCGCACATACAACTAGACGAGACACCTCGATATTGGCGATATTACTGCAATAAACTATCTGGCATGTCACCATGAACGGTCACCTACAACCCACTTACAACACACCTACCTCGTTTTCGCTCTTAAACAGCTGTGACACAACTCACTCCGCCGCACATGGGCATGACAGGAAACATAATATTCATCGCAGACATGCGGATGTCGGGTATCGCCATGCATAACCTCGGTCGCACACATCAGAGACAATATTGAATGCCATTTATGAGATTGGTAATTTTTTGTGAGTTTACAATTTCTTTTCAATAACGTAGAAAACTTATTAAAAGTACAGTGGAGCCATACAAAATTTCTGTTAAAATTATTTTCTAAAAATTATAACTTTTTTAATTCAATCATAAAAGCATTAAAATTACTTAGTGTTACTTTCCATAATAATGGTTTACGAAACACATATCCTGCATATTTTCATAATACGTAAGGTAAACATGAAGTTGAATTTGCATTAAATTTCGGAACCAAGTTATACTTTTATCCTGTTAAGTCTATCTACTTCAGGCACAAACATGCACGCCATTAAAAATAGCCCATTGTAATTTTTCCTATGTATGGCCACGTCCAGACTGTCCTATTGTTTGAAAGTCTCGCTCGAGTTATCGCGCTGATGAAAATTGCAAAACCGATTGTACAAAATACTGTACGTTTTACAAGGCACTGTCGGAGCTTTGATCAGTTCGTTGTCGATCGTCATTAATGAGTAACGCCATATCGAAATATGGATGAAATAACTTCAGGCCACATTTTGATAGACAAAATGTACTGAAAATAAATGCAGCATGTGATGCTGGTATTTCTATTAAATTTTAATCTGGAGAGTGAGCTAACATGAATGCTTTGAAGGTGCATCTGCGATACGCTACAATATGTCAGAAAAAATTATTATCTTTACGCAGCAGTTTGTATCTTCCTGGAAGAAAAGGCCAAGTTGTTTCAAAACTACTTTTTATATTCATAATAAATATGGATAGTGTGAAGACGGGTCGTTTACAGTTGAACGTCTGTGGGCAATCATGCTAGGAGTGTGCAATGATAGGTTACTGGTAAACTGCTGTATTTGAAAATGTTGGAAAGGTCGGTACTGCATTGTTCTAGAGCGTCGATTTTATTATTGGCTTCAAAATAAATGATGTTTTTAACATATCAGAAATATATTGGACATATGTAGCAAACGACTGGGCATGAAGAGCATAGCGGACCCGGCAGATGTTGTCCTGCCCGAACGTTGGCTTGCCTGCTATTAGCGGTCATATTTTTATTAATGTAAAAAAAGTAAAGTATATTGAAATAAATGTTGAATCTTAATACTAAAAGAAATAAAGTTTGTTTTGTTTTTATCTTAATGCGAGTTGATGAACAATGTTTTTCGTCAATCCCTGAGGTGTATAAATGAACAAACTTGATGGTTTGCCAACGCGAGAACACGCGACATGTAATTGACCATGTGAGAATCATGGATTTTCTAAATCCAACCAACAAATGGACATAGTTTAGCCTTGTGAGTTATTAATAGCCATTGCGAATGCCAAGTGAATTGGAAATTACCGGCGTCTGAATGGAATGAGCGAGTCTGAAGGGATCATTGGGATCCGTGGCAGGAGAACATCTTCATCTTGAAACTTGCCGTTCAAAATGGTAGCTTCAAGAACATTGCCCATGATTTTTTTATGACCAATCGCGTGCCATTGCATAGCTTTGGTGCATTTAAATTCCGAAGCAAAATTATTGGTGAACCAATTTTTAATCGCAAGTTTCGTGGTGGCATTCCCAGTAAATCCAGTGAATTCAAGAATTCAACAGGATAGTTGACTGCTTAGTCAGGATCGACAACAGTGTCGATCGAGTTGAACGACATCTCATTGCCAGGCAATGACTGTTGTATTTTGAAATTAATAGCGTCAACATCGATATTTTTGCTGCCAAAATAGCTTGTTCATGTAGCCACCCATGATTAATGTAATTAGCGCGCAAATATGGGAATATGATTTCAATCAAAGCATCTTTCGTGGCTATCATTTTGCAAAAATTGTCTGGTAATTTGATGCATTGTGTATTTCCATGCAATAGAATTTTTCCATTGCCAATGTTGAGCAATTGTTCGGAGAATGACAGTGCCAATGGATCGTTTTGCAGTTGAACACGCATATTTATGGTAAGGCGTAATGTATTGACATTTCTCCATAGGTATGATTGTTTCAAACATGCGTTAATTTCGTCCGCATATGTAGCGCGTGGAATGACCGGCAATGTCTGTCTGAAATCACCGGACAGCAGCAGTAGAGCGCTACCGAAAAGTCCGGTATTATCGTTGAGATCTTTCATCGTTCTATCGAGAGCTTCAAGTGAACGCTTGTGGGACATAGTGCATTCATCCCAGATAATAATTTTGCATTTTTGCAAAACTTTAGCCATGCCGAAATGCTTCTTTATGTTGCACATTGCGTCTAGATTTGTGTGAACGTTCAATGGCAACTTGAGTGCTGAATGTGCAGTCCATCCACCATCAAGCAAAGTCGCTGCAATGCCTGATGAAGCAATTGCCAACGCAATATGATTTTGTGATCGAATGCGCGCAAGTATCAGTGAGATGAGGAATGTTTTGCCAGTGCCGCCTGGTGCGTCCAAAAAAA
>NQII01008975.1:3955-15083 GCA_002778355.1 Clitarchus hookeri | reverse complement strand
GACAAATTAATTCGATCGTATATGTTCTTTTGATCAGTAGTGAGCAGTTGCTCATTATTTGCAACAAAAGTAGTCAAAGAGGCCGCATCGAAATGTTGTTCGCGCTGAACATCGCTGTTAACGATGTCTGTTGCTGGGCGGTTAGGCGATGGCATACCTAAACGAATGAGTGGCATATTCTAAATTAGAATGCAAATATCCTCGATCTTTATTAACGCCTCGTTATATATTTCCGGTGAAAAATCGATATTGGGATCTTGGTCAGCGGTCCGAATGCCATGCAGAATGTTTTCACTCATGGAATCTTTATATTTCCTCCTCGTCCAAGAAGACGTAGCATTGTTCTGAAATAAACACACAACACATACATTTAATTAACTTGTATTTGAATTTTATGGATGTTTTAATTTGTTGAACAAACTTACATGTTGCTTAACAGGCCGTAAACTTTATGTTCTGATATGCGAAAAATCTTAAATATCAAAACAACGTCAATTATTCATGAACTTGTCGTACAGACACTGCAACATCTGAAGTAAGTTGGCCCTTCGACCCACAGCAGTTGTAACTGGTCCTCGAGCGGACTGGAGAGATTTGGGCGCCTCTTAACATTGAGGTCTTGAGAGCCGATGAGTGTGAAGTGTGTTGAGTATGGAGCAGCACCGGAATGCCAGGGCGAAACAGGAGATCCCCTAGAAAATCAGCCGACCAGCGGCATCGTCCGGCACGATTTACACATGCGAAAATCCTGGAGGGACCCCGCCGGGAATCAAATCTGGTTCGCCTAGTTGGGAGGCGAGTAGTCTGACCACTATGCCACCGCAGCCTCCTAGCCCTCGATATCCTGTATATCGGTACCAGGTCGGTGTTGACGTCCGAGCTGATCCAACATGTGTTCTATCGAGGACAGGTCGGGAGACCTTCCTGCCATGAGAATACCTGAACATGAGACAGGGCTTCCCTTAAGACACATGGGCCATGTGTGCACGAGTGTTGTCTCGCTAAAAGCCTGTACCAGGGTGCTGAAGTGTAACACATGATGCAGACTGTCACTGAAGCATCACTGTACCATCAGGGTCTCCCTAATCACTAGTGGATATTACATGAAGTAATATCCATAAGAAATACTGGTGTGACTCTCCACCTCAGTTTCAGGATGTGTCCTATTCCTCCAGTGAAGCCATATTTGCACGCGCATGTTATTCATGGTGATGAAGAACTTAGATCTTTATAATTCCATGCCTCCCAGTTATTGCATCATTCCAAACGCCGTCATCTTTGCTCTGGTGAAAATAGCAGTCTACATGGTGAGGGGTATGCATGGTAACTTTGCCCAGCAAGTAAACGCCTATGTCGTGGGGTTGCATAATGTCTGGGGGAAAATATGGAGTCCTTTGGTGTGGTCAGTTTTGCTCGACTACAGTAGAACCTTCTCGATGTATGTGAGTGCCTTCATGTACCCACGGTTTCCAACATCAGGCCACTGTGACATAGGAATTCCCCACATGCTCGGCACTGCAAGACATATCCACCCAGTCTCACATGTGCCCCTGTCAAAATCCATCAAATAATGGTATTTCGATTACATATCCTTACTGTATTGAGTTTCGCATTAAATGACTCTATTACACACTTTGTCACTTGTGTTGTCTTCTCTGAGCTTTACGTGAAATGAAGCAGCATATAGTATTACGCTAAAGACATTATGATTCCCTGTAGTCGAAGTAACACTAATTTGGCAAGTCTTAGCATGTCTCCTCAGCAAATCACTTTGTCCAAAATGAGCATAATATTCTTCGCAGCTAAATATTGTGGCGAGAGATTCTTTACACATTCGCGCATTCTTATGCCGCCTTCATACACACCAGACATCTTCGTTCAGAGACATAAAGATAGCGAGAGATAAGAGAGAGAGAGAGAGAGAGAGAGAAAGAGCTATCTTCCAAATTTATGTTCCTTCTCAAAGTATGAATAAACAGCTAAGTTACTGGTGGTTA
Source organism: Clitarchus hookeri (assembly GCA_002778355.1). Taxonomy (NCBI): domain Eukaryota; kingdom Metazoa; phylum Arthropoda; class Insecta; order Phasmatodea; family Phasmatidae; genus Clitarchus; species Clitarchus hookeri. The sequence continues at coordinate 13,086 of NQII01008975.1, read as the reverse complement.
TCATTGCTCTGTATAGGCAAGTTCTGAACCACATAAATTATCATGGGGGTTTAATATTTACAATGGAGTTTCATTGTAGATGGTGCAGTATAGAAACTCACACTATGCTACAATTTTTTTCAGCCTCTCCTCATTCTTCCCTTTTTGTTGTTTCCTCATATTTTCCATGAGATTTTTGAAAATTGAGTTGTGTGCCCATTTAATGAATCCTTTCTCGAAACTGTTTGCAATAAGTTATTCTGTGGCAGGTCTATGAATGGTTTTAGTCAAAGTAACTGTTAAAACTAAAGCAAACGATAAATTTTGATGTGCCTCGGCCTGTGTTATATTACTGGCTACTAGGTCCAGCAATTCACTACATTGTTCTTTTTATATTGGTGTCATCTTCAGTTTCAGCTGTTTAGAATGGACAGGAATGTCCATTCATATCCAGCAAACAAAGCTACAGAATACACGATTTCAGACCCCAAACAACCCAACCTTCATATCGTCTGGAATGGCCAAAATCTCAATATTATTACACAGCCATATCGGATATTGGAATCCAAGTACTGTAGAAATTTGGTTGGCTTGCTGACATTAAAAATTTCAAGTGCATCGGTGTTGTTCGCCACTGCATGGTGGTTGGTGCACTGTGCCACATCACGATGTATACCTTCTTCAAGAAACAGGTACATGATATAAACTGTGAGAAGCTTCAGTTCTATGTCCGTCATTTGCTGCATAGCATCGACGATGAAATCCTGTGTGATGACGATTTGTGCAGAATCCATCTTTTACAATTATGTACAATTACCTAAAATTCTCTAACACGTAGATCACGTTTAGGACGTTGTCCTTATTTCCTCTTTTTTAACCTCACCATAGTGCAGTTAAAAATTCCCTTCCTTATCTTCTGCATAGTAGCAGTATTGTCTTTAACATTCGAGTGTGTTGGTCTATTGTATAATGCTTCTTGCGGTGGCATATGAGACTCGTCCAACTACTCCGAAGCATCGAATGTAATAAACAACTTATCGTGTGAAAAGTGGTAGTTGACTAGGACTAAATAATTGACGGTTGACAAATTTCAATGAATACAAGTATTTCACCAAGGAAGCCAGGCTGCAGGATATTATCATAAATATATCCATACAGTATTGTATTGAGAAACGACCACCCAGCTGCCCTGAAAATGAGATATTTTTTTATCTGGGTATGGGACAAGATGGTCTCCTTCACGTAATCCGTAAGTTGTTGTAGAATTTGGAAGTTTTCAAATGTTGACAAGATAGCACAGAAGCAGCATCTCGTTGCTTACATTAAGCTTGTTTTTTTTTTTTTCCAAATGTGAGCAGTATCATTGGTTGTGAAGAAGTGTGGACGTTCTTTTTCTGGTTATTTTCTACAATGCCTTCATAAATTGCATTGCTTTTCATCATATGGTCTCTTATACCATATTAATGTTCTGGCAGCATGTATGTTATGTTTAAGCTACAGGTTCATGTGCACATAGACACAATAAATATTATAATAATGTTTCTGGTAAGTGTAGGTACAAGACTGCCTGGCGTTGTGGCATCTTGATTCTTTCTGGAGCAATTTGTATGGAATGTTTTGTGTTCTTTTATGTGGTACTAGCTAACAAGATCTGTGTTTCTTGGTGGTCTTGGTAAAATGGGTTAAACATCGCTTGCAAATGTTAATTTCTTCGCGTGCACGTAATTATAATCTCACAAGCCGGGAAAATTTTTTACCATCGATAGAATATGCATTAACCAGTACAGTAGGATTTGTCTTCTCGAACACTTCAGTTTCGTGTAATGGTATCAGAAGTCCAGTAGAGAAAAGTTAAATTTTGCTTCGAGCTGATGGCATCTCTTGGCTACAAATTCTTGCCAAAGTGATTGACTTGTAGCACATGTAGTCGTGGTATATGCTTAATTTTTTTTTAACAGATGCAGGAATGTTGATGCTGGGCGAGACACTCAGGGGATCCAGTTTGTCAATGCGTGTAAGTCCAGAAAATCTTCTGTAGGCCTTGTCAATGCGTGTAAGTCCAGAAAGTCTTCTGTAGGCCTGTACATTCTGTAGCCAGTCTCACGCGGCTTGTAAACTGGAATATTCGCTTTCTTGTACGCACGCGTATCTGCCACTTTTCCTGGCAGACACTTCAATTATTCGCACTCGAAATCGGTGTTGAAATTGACGGGTCCATCTGCACTGGATAAACAATTTTATGCTTACCACAAAACTATTGTTCAGTTGCTACAAGATTCTTTTGTCAATATAGACGCCACAAAAGATTTCGCGGCACCAAAAAAAACCATTTTTTGTTATTTCAGTACAGGCAACTACAAAATGACTTTTGTGGACACTAATAAATTCAGTTGTTNAAAAAAACCATTTTTTGTTATTTCAGTACAGGCAACTACAAAATGACTTTTGTGGACACTAATAAATTCAGTTGTTGAAGGCAATAATGTGTTCGTTAGTCGCATTGCTAGCAGCAATATTCGTTAGCGAGACTCGCAAAAGTGTTTTGCGGATTGCGGGCTTTGGTAGGAAGGTATAGTTAAACAACTATTAAAAACCAAAATCACATTGNGCAAAAGTGTTTTGCGGATTGCGGGCTTTGGTAGGAAGGTATAGTTAAACAACTATTAAAAACCAAAATCACATTGGCCAGAACAGAAATCGAAGCCAGCTCTTAGAAAATAGGAGCTTGGTGTTACACTGAAAAAAATCTTTTGTGGCAACCACAAAATGTTTTGTTAGCATTCACCTGGCTAAATACATTTTGTGGCAACCACAAAATGTTTTGTTAGCATTCACCTGGCTAAATACATTTTGTGGCAACCACAAAATGTTTTGTTAGCATTCACCTGGCTAAATACATTTTGTGGCAACCACAAAATGTTTTGTTAGCATTCACCTGGCTAAATACATTTTGTGGCAACCACAAAATGTTTTGTTAGCATTCACCTGGCTAAATACATTTTGTGGCAACCACAAAATGTTTTGTTAGCATTCACCTGGCTAAATACATTTTGTGGCAACCACAAAATGTTTTGTTAGCATTCACCTGGCTAAATACATTTTGTGGCAACCACAAAATGTTTTGTTAGCATTCACCTGGCTAAATACATTTTGTGGCAACCACAAAATGTTTTGTTAGCATTCACCTGGCTAAATACATTTTGTGGCAACCACAAAATGTTTTGTTAGCATTCACCTGGCTAAATACATTTTGTGGCAACCACAAAATGTTTTGTTAGCATTCACCTGGCTAAATACATTTTGTGGCAACCACAAAATGTTTTGTTAGCATTCACCTGGCTAAATACATTTTGTGGCAACCACAAAATGTTTTGTTAGCATTCACCTGGCTAAATACATTTTGTGGCAACCACAAAATGTTTTGTTAGCATTCACCTGGCTAAATACATTTTGTGGCAACCACAAAATGTTTTGTTAGCATTCACCTGGCTAAATACATTTTGTGGCAACCACAAAATGTTTTGTTAGCATTCACCTGGCTAAATACATTTTGTGGCAACCACAAAATGTTTTGTTAGCATTCACCTGGCTAAATACATTTTGTGGCAACCACAAAATGTTTTGTTAGCATTCACCTGGCTAAATACATTTTGTGGCAACCACAAAATGTTTTGTTAGCATTCACCTGGCTAAATACATTTTGTGGCAACCACAAAATGTTTTGTTAGCATTCACCTGGCTAAATACATTTTGTGGCAACCACAAAATGTTTTGTTAGCATTCACCTGGCTAAATACATTTTGTGGCAACCACAAAATGTTTTGTTAGCATTCACCTGGCTAAATACATTTTGTGGCAACCACAAAATGTTTTGTTAGCATTCACCTGGCTAAATACATTTTGTGGCAACCACAAAATGTTTTGTTAGCATTCACCTGGCTAAATACATTTTGTGGCAACCACAAAATGTTTTGTTAGCATTCACCTGGCTAAATACATTTTGTGGCAACCACAAAATGTTTTGTTAGCATTCACCTGGCTAAATACATTTTGTGGCAACCACAAAATGTTTTGTTAGCATTCACCTGGCTAAATACATTTTGTGGCAACCACAAAATGTTTTGTTAGCATTCACCTGGCTAAATACATTTTGTGGCAACCACAAAATGTTTTGTTAGCATTCACCTGGCTAAATACATTTTGTGGCAACCACAAAATGTTTTGTTAGCATTCACCTGGCTAAATACATTTTGTGGCAACCACAAAATGTTTTGTTAGCATTCACCTGGCTAAATACATTTTGTGGCAACCACAAAATGTTTTGTTAGCATTCACCTGGCTAAATACATTTTGTGGCAACCACAAAATGTTTTGTTAGCATTCACCTGGCTAAATACATTTTGTGGCAACCACAAAATGTTTTGTTAGCATTCNTGAAACCAAAATCTGTGCGGGGAGTGTGGAAGGAGGGAACACTCCCCCCCCCCTGCGTATATTTCAAAGTAAACGTTATCAGGAATGCTAACATTAATGTTGGCAGCGAATAAAGATACGTAGTTCCAATTCTTGATATCTCATTAATAGTATAACTACTTTATTTATTTACCACCGTAATTAATTTTACTTTAATTTGTACATTCGAGAAGACTTGGTTTTACGGCAGAAAATTCATAATACTAACAATTTCACATAACATTTAATTCGACGTATGGGTATTTTATATTATTTTCACAAACACTCAGCAATACAGATTTTGTATTAAATTTTACTGATCGACAGGACATAGGGAATTGCTTTGCATACTTGCTGATGTCGGTATTGCCGGACTACTGTGGCTAGTATTATTTCTGAGGTCAGCCGCTTGAAAAAAAAAAAACTTATTTATTCCCAGCAGTTAACACTTAAAAATTAACGAGGTCATTGAAGTTGGAACAACTTCAACTTTATCAAGGTTGAGAAGCTATTGTTTATGCTGTGTTGTGTGGAAAATGTCGTTACACAAACTAAAACGGAACTCACGGAGAAAAATGCTTCAATCCGAGAGGGCAACGATAGATCCGACACAACTAGGGATCACGTCCATACAGTGTTAATTTATAAATGTGGCTGAAGAATGAAGAATGAATATTTCCTTTACTGGTCTTACCAAAGCCAAAGGCCAAATGAAATGCGGTGGTGACAAGCAAGTGTGACTGATTTTCGGCAGGCCATGTACACACATGTATATATGTCTGTATATATATACACACACACACATACACTGAAGCCCCCTCTTTCATTCCACGAGGCTAACCGAGGGGCGGCTTGCGTGCTAATGTGACAAACACTAATTCATTTTAAAATTCCACGCGCCATTATGGCTTATCTGGGATTTGATTTGAGCCCGAAACGTCTTGATCCGAAGACGCCTTTAACGAACAACTTTTGTCAACAAGGTCACCGGGAAATATACTCAGTGGGTTGAAAGAAAAACCAAAGTGTGGATTTCAAAAGTGCCCAATGAAGCGGGGCATCTGTAGCAAGTATGTTCTTGCAATCTTATAAGGAAATAAATACGGCGAACTTCACGTTGACTGATCGAATGTGATACACAAAATAGTATAAATAAATTTTGAAGAGAAAAAATGCAGTGTCATGTATCTAGAACGTAACCAGTGTGACAGCCTCGCCGACGCGTCGAGGCGACGTCTAGGACCGGCCAAGCTTTCCTGAACACCATTCCTGCTACTGGGGGGGGGGGAGTATCGTGTTGGTTTCCGGCACGGACTTCCTTCTGCGTGCTCTGGTCCATGGCTTCGTTAATAGTAGAGTATAGCAAGTCCGTGGAGCGTGTGAATCTGTCTTTAAGGCTTTCTGGAGCTGGAATGAGGAAGCTGGAGAAGCGTGGTATCCGCTGCTCGTTTCGCGGTTGGCTGGATCCCCTCACGGTTGACTGCGATCCCGCGCTGTTGGCTCATCGCGTGGTATACGCTAAGGATGCTTACAATGTTCGTTGTAATGGTGCTAAAATCTCTGCTTTATTGGTACTTAAAAGCCCATCTCGCGTAATGCCTTCCTGGCTTTAAGGATGGCTTATATACTACACGTATCAGTATTTACACTTTTCCGTTGCCAATTGCCGAACCACTAGTCATCCTTTCCGATCCACTTACTTTTTTATGTTCTCCTTGGAGTTTGGTGAAGTCTCGTTTTTTGTGCCTGCTCTTAGAAAAAGTGGAAATATGTTATCCTCACGAACCTGTGTGAAGCCATGCCCCGCCATGAATTAGTGGATGTGTTTTCTTCACGGGCGTTTGCTGATAATGGTAAATGCAGGATGCGAATTAAATTTTTTGCTAAGAGGAAGGGGGACTTTTTTTTTAGTGAACTCTAGACTTTAGGAGAATCGCGTTTTCCAGCGAAGTGACTGAAATCTGGTGGCAGAAATATGTACTAGCTTATAGGCAAGGGTGGGTCCAGAGGGGGACTGCTAACAAACACTCCACCTACAGTCCACATACAGTCGACGTATACCTTCTGTATGCTGGTAGTACTCGCCTTTATCGTGACGGAGAAGTTAGCTGCGGGACATGGCGGGCGGACAGCCAAGCGGTGTTCCGGTGAAAAGTATTCAGCAAGGTTCAACGCAGGGCCCTTGGGTATTTTTGTATCAATCTAACGGTTATAGTTTGAGATAATTGCGCTTTGAGAAAGCCGTTTTCAGCTTTGATAAAGTGCTCTGAAATGGTGTTTCTAATGTATGTGATGTCATGAAAGTGCTCAATAGACATCGGTCTGAAATAGGTGTTATTTTCGTATATCAGGACATTTGACGCACTTTAATATTGTTAATTTTAAAGAAACGTGTATTTCGAACACTCTGCAACTCAGTGCAAGCACGAGTAATGTAGGCGCAGCTCTCGAGCAGATAAGACGCGCGTTTCCGTGGTGCGTCCTCGGGTTAGCAATGATCACGACGTCGCGCGTGTGAGCACAGACTGCATGAACGTGGCCAGCTGCTACAGCATCGCTTTCAAAGCGAATAACCTATTCCTAAGTATTTAGATAAAGATATTACTGTCTGCTAATGCCAATTTACCATGTCGCAGTACATTATTTGACAACCTAATATGTCCTGCCATACAAAGACCGGCAATACAACCCATGTTCAACTACATGTGTGGAGGAGAAACAGCCTGTTATACCGTGAATGTCATTGCTGGCCATCAACATTCAACATATCGGAACGTCGCGCATAGGAGTATTTGTATAAGAAATCCGCTCATAAGTCGAAAAAAAAAAAAAAATTAAATGTAAACACGCGCAAACATTTTGTTTTTGAAGATTGGTAACCTGTTTTTCGTATGGCAACAACAAAAAACTGCGACTTGCCCATCCCTCTTCGTACGATCAGTCGGAACCCAGTCATTGTCTAAGCCACATGTCTTTGTTCTCGGCACTTTCGTTTGATCACCGTATTACTTTTGAAATAGTGTTTTCGTGTGGGGAAGTGTGGAAAAAACCCCATTCTAAAAATGGAAGTGGATGGTATGTACTTTACTTTATTGTGGTTTTTAATTAATTGTCAGTTAAAATAATATATATTTTAGGTGAGCAAAGAAAACCCTTAAAAACGATTTTTTTGTGTGTCAAATATTTACAAATTTGTGTGTTTGTTTGCTTGTCAAGACTTGTCAAAGTTAGATTTTTTGAAAAAACGTTAGCTACGGTTACTGTTGAGCAATTAAAACAAAAATATTCTGCGCTTACGTTTGCCATTTTTTTTTACCGAGGCCTTGAAGACGGTGTGTTATAAATGTCTAATATTTGTTCATTCCTTTTATTTTTCTCATATTGCAGAATCAGTCTCAAGACTCGAAGCCTTCAGCAAACGAGCAATGTACGACCTCATGCAAGAATTTCAGGGAAAGAAAATTGAAGAAAAGTTTTCTTTATTGCAAGATAAATTTGTAAAAATTACTCAATGCCCTGATGATAAGAAAAATGTTTAGATTATAAAACAGGTTTTTCTTAACAAGCATTGCATTTTTTGTAATAAATACTTCAGTACATTAGAAGACGTAGTTTTTATTTCAAAAAATATTAAAAATATTTTTCACCGTATTTACTACTCAAATACTCCTATTATGTGCGCCGTTTGCAGGTCAGCACCTGGTAACCTACTCGCCTGTCAGCACCCCAACCAATAGGGAGGGAACTTTCGCAGCGCGCGGTAGCCAATCAGACACAATGCCCGTTCCCAGAGCCTCGCGCAGCTAATCAGATAATAAATAGACCCACATTAATAATAAGAGTTGGTTAGATTTCTTAAAGTGCCAGTATTCCTTTAAAAAACGCCACGTGGGATACATTTTGTTTCAAGCGGCTGTATTTAAAATTGATGGATTGGGAATTAATATATTTAACATTGATTCCCCATTTAATTTCTGTTGCTGCAGGTTTGGTATGCAGCGCCTATAATGAGCGCCCAAATCTCTCCACTCCACTCCCCCTGTCCCAGGTGAAGCCGTCCTCGCCGACTATAAACAATTCACGTTTACTTCCAACTTTTCTGAAGCCCTGCTGATATTCTGCTTCGAGGATATTCCTCCGCTTCGTGCAGACAAAGGTTAACCGACACTAGAAAATTACACCAAAGGGACAACGCACCGCATTCGTACGCACTCTACGTAATTATATTTTGCATAAGAACTATTTCTTACCTGGCATTAATAANGTAATTATATTTTGCATAAGAACTATTTCTTACCTGGCATTAATAATACTGTTATTTTCGCTCTGTTCTAATGAATAGTAATTATAAATGAAATATTGTGACTAATAGCTAAAATATAATCAAAAGTTTAATTTAACAGAAAATGAGATACTTTAATGATAACAAAAGTATGAAATGCTTGTGATANCAAATATAATCAAAAGTTTAATTTAACAGAAAATGAGATACTTTAATGATAACAAAAGTATGAAATGCTTGTGATACGTGAAACATTTAGGAAACAAACACACGCGTCATATGTGGGGTGATTTTTCGGAAGTTTGATTCAAATAGTGTGAAATAACCGTGAATAAACTATATCAGTGCGCCTGGAGGTAGCTATAGTTTTTCCTCTGAGAGATCTGGGGTTTGGTGCGGGTGTGCGCTCCGGCTCGTG
>NQII01008974.1:0-60948 GCA_002778355.1 Clitarchus hookeri | reverse complement strand
GTGCATACAGGACATTGAGGGCCTTTGTCCACAGCCTGAGAATATGTGGTGTCTTTGACGTATGTGCAGTCCTGGTGAGGGACAGCCCGCAATCCTACTCTAGAATCGGAAACTGGATGTAAATACCGCAGTCATCTGCCGCTCCCTTGCGGGATGACACTTACCAGGATGGGTTAGGTACACAGTTCGCTCTAGACTAAGACAGCTGTGGTCGGATTGAAATACGTGTTTATATTGTCTCTAGAATAGAACACAGTGACCCGTATTATCTCCTACCTCTTACCAAGCTCTGGGTAACCTATGGAATTGGTAAATGGGCAAGACAGGTGAAGGGTTCAGTCAGTTTGAAGAGCGAAGGTTTGAGTGGGGAGAGCAACAAGTAAGTAGTTGTAGAAACAATTAAACCCTAACTGAAGTCTGTTAGTCCTGATGGGATTTGGGGCACTACATGTGGTGTAAGTGTTGACGTGTTGTGATGCTAGACTGCAAGTGTCCAAGGGTGTTTGGTGACTCTTCGAGACTGAAGTGGTGAGGTGAAGGCGTCGCCGCAGGTCATGGAAGTTCTCGTGGGAGGTCCTCAAGAAAACGGCTGCAAGTAGAGAGCTTTAGCACAACTTGTGATGAAGTGAACTACTGGAAAAACTTGTGGTGTTGGCTCCTCAGCGGAGGAGAAGCTGGCAAACAGCCCTAGCACTGGATGGTGCTGGGTTAAGCTGCCTCGCCACAACTGACATTTATGCCGGTTATTTTGTCCTTCTGCTATCTTTGGCTGCTATCCCCCTCTCGGTTCGGGTCAGGCAGCGACTGTGCTGCCATCTCTGGGGGTGGTTAGTGGCATGGTAGCTTGAATGGTGTGTGGGTGGTATCCGTCACTCACCAAAGAGCAGGCCGGCTTCATTTTCATGGCTTTGATAGGCAGGGGGCGACTGCATGATTATTCTTTATTACGTTTAAACAGCCCTCTATGTATCTCATGTTTTCCAAGGAGGGTTGTCGCTTGGTCTTGGAGGCGGCCAGTCTGGGTTCACATATCTTGGGGACACACATCGAGCACGTAATGATTTGATGTCCCCTGTCCTTGTAGGCGGTCAGTCGGGGTTCATATCTCCTTCGGGGCACGTGTCACGCACGTGATGATTTGAAGTGGATACAAAAAATAGATAGTCAAAATACACATCACGCGTCAGTTTGGAAGTATTAGATGCGGTGATCGTGTGGCGTATAAGCCAACACATCTTGTGAAGTAGTCTGAAACATAATAAATCTTAACAAATACAAAATTGATAAAAAAAAATACAAACTGATACAAATTATAACATATGATAGTCACTACTCTTTATAGATAGTCTTGTATACTCACGTTTTGTCTTATTTGGATCAGGACATACGCATATTTTTGGTAGCACAATGCTTCCTGTTTCCAAGTCATCTGCTGTCTGTATTAAATGCATTGGTATATTTGCAAATGCTTAATCTTGTTCCTAAGAGTGTTCTTTAATATTGAATTACATAGTGTGAGGCCAGTTTAAAAATAAATATGTTGTGGGAAGTTATTGATTTAAATGCATAAAAAAAGAGTTGCAATACAATTTTTTGGAGTGTTTGAATTATGCTTATGAAACCCAGTATCTGGTGTAACATTTAGCAAATCCATTCATTTTCATAGGATTTGAGTATTCGAGATAGAGTTCATGTAAAAGAACATCATTTAACGATTTAATGAATTTTATGATCAGTGCAATTAAAAGCCTTGGATAAGTTTAAAAGAAACTTTCCACATTTAATTTTGTATCTAACTACTTTATAAATTTCACTTACAAAACTACGTAATGCATTTTGAGTAGATATACCTCTCACAAATCCATAATTCATGATAAGCAGGTAGGCTACAATTCGTTCAGGAAAGAATAGAGTTGATTTGCTATTAATTTTTCAAGCAATTTTGCAAATACAGATAAAATGGCCATGGGCCTGTATTTATTTAAATTCTTTTAATCACCTTTTGTAAATAAAGGAATATTTTAGCACTCTTCAGATCCTCGGGAAATACACTTTGCTGTAACCACACATTAAATAAGTGAATTAAATGTTCTTTAATTTGTTTAAAACTATTTTTAAAAATTTTAAATACTTACTTTATCTGATTCTGTGGATTTTTGTTCTTCAAATCTTTCAAAGCTTGATCAAGAGATTTTTTATTTATCAATTTTAAAAACTTAGGGTGCTCACTGATATTAGTGCAATAAGGATTGTCGCCTCACCTCTGGCGTGCCTAGTGGTGGTGGACACCTACAGCTTTTCTCCCCACAGATGGCAGGAAAGCTGGTGTCACCAACTTAGCGGGGTTATTGCGTGGTACAGGGTGGGTCTGTGTCAGAGGTGAAATCAAGCTGTGATCCCTGCTGGTAGCAGTGGATGGTGTTCCCCCTCTCTTGAGCCGCCTCTTCACGCTTCCAGGTTTACACCCTGGCAGCACCCTGTCCTTCCCCTATTAGGTGTCCAACCAAGGCCAAAGTCTGTTTGGTCGCTTTATCCTGCCCAGCCCTGAGGCGAGGCATCTAGGGTGTAGTGTAGAAGGGATGATGGCAGGAGTCCAGTAGAGGTGGGTACGACCTGGAGGAAATAGGAAGTGGAGGGTGAGACTATAGGAAAGGCATAACTGCTGGTCTTCAGGCAAGAGACTTGGCGAGCGGGAAGTCGCTGACAGACCTAAACACCCACAGAATGGTTATAATAATCAAGTAATAACCTCTACTCCAAGGAGAAGATGGTTCTGAGCGAAGATGGTTAGGATGTACGGGGTTCGGCACATACCTTCTCCTGCAAGAGTATAGGCGGAATGGGTCGAAACAGGAGAACAGGAACAAGGTGCAGAAAGAAAGTGCTTGGATAGAATAACACAAACAGCTTAGATTATGCTTGTTTATTGTTGAATCAATAAGCATACATAAGCCAGTCTGTACCCTGACTGTGGCTTGAGGGGTTGACCTAGGATGCCAACCTTGGTGCAGTCCCTAGACGCGGGAGGAAAGTGTAACCCCAAGTCAACGAATACTCGGACTTGTACTGGCTAAATGCTTTGGAAGCTGTGAGACAGCTGTTGGGCTAGTCCAAAGTCATAGCTGGCTGAAGGCAAGTGAATATACTGACGGGCAGCAATTCGTCTGGAGCAAGATGCAAGCGGTGTCGGAGCGCATCCGGGCAAAGTGATGTTCTGCGAGCGAGCTGCGCGAGTCAGCCTCGAACTGAGGACTGCGAGTCCTATATATACCTGGTCCAAAGGGCCAGCGCGTGGGGCGCAGGGGTAGCGGCGAGGAAGAGAGGAGGGAGACGAGAAGTGAAGCAAAGCGGAGGCGGTGGGGATAGCGGTTCACTTCCCCTTAGTTGCCTGGCTGGAGGGGTAAACAGGTCTTCTGCGTCGAGCGGGTTGCGGGCTGACCGGAGGCAACGCTGTACTTCTGTAACCTCGGTCGATGCGCTCTGTAGCATGTGGCAGATACTTCTCTTCTCTGAGGTGGCTGTGGCGGAGGAGGCTAGAGCTGTTAACAATGTCGCCTGTAGCTCGTCAGGATATTCTACTTAATTAGTATTTTCCCCATCATTATATTTATTAGTAATTTTACATGTAATAGATGTAAAATATTCGTAAAAATTATTTGCAATATGTGTATTATGTTTAATAATATGACCAACTTTTTTAAAATTTCAATAACAGAAACGGTTTTTTTTATTTTATNTTTATTTTAGTATTTAATAATTTCCAGGTGGATATTGTTTTATTAACAGACCTTGAAATGAATTTATCATTGCAAAGTTTCATGAATGCTGTTTCGATTTATCATAAACTTCTTTGTATTGTTTATAAACTAGTTTAATATTCGGATCATTACTATTCAAAGCTGTTACATGGAAATCGGATAACTGTTTTTAAATATATTTTTATACCAGCACAGTTATCCACTCTACATTTTTTCCACTCTATATTTTTACGGTCTGTTTAAGAAAAAGCTTCATTAAAATATACTTTGAAAGCACTCATGAAACTATTCGAAGCCTCATTTGGATTCCAATTTACATCCTTTGGGAGTTTATTGAAATTTAATAAATTATCATCACAATCATTTATTTTTGTACATCTAAAAAAATGTATTCTTTCTAATAGGTATGCAAATATTGTAATAATAATATTATTATTGTAATTATGTTGCAAATTCATTCATGATTTGTATTCATTCTCTAAGCATACTGTATTTTTAATGTGACTTTACTTTTTGCAAAAGGATAGAACACTTTAAAAATTCAGTGTTTCCTTAAATAACTTCTGTTAAATGCTGTTAATTATAAATTTGTGGTCATATGAATTGTATTGTTTTTCTGTTACATTGTCAGGTTTAGGTGAAGTATATTAAACTGGTAAGTTCAGTTGTTTGTCAGTGTGTTTTATGTGTGTGAGTTGATTTGCATGATTCGCAGCAACACAGCACTGTACTTGCAGTGTGATACTGATGCAGTCCAAAGAGGAGCATGCACTTTTTGTCTGTGCTGTGCTTACGTCAACCACGTTGTTTCTGTTTGCTGTGTTTTGGGTTTTACCCTTTTATATATAATTTTTTTAATAATTATGTTTTTGCTTCCTTAATATACGATGCATGCCTGAAGAGTAGGTGTGTGCGTGTGCGAGAGAAGATTTTCAGTTTAATTAATTAATTAAGGTGGGAAATGATTTTTTTTTGTCATCCTGCCGTAAAGCGTAAGCTTTGATGGCTGTGTGTGCGCATGTGAATTCATATGTTGTTATCCTGAAGTGCACATGCTGCATAATATTTTTACATGATTACAACTATCAAAAGAAAAATTAAAAATTTGTACAACGTTTAATAATTTTCCTAGTAGTTTTGAAAATTGAGCAGTAGTGTTCTTCTTCCCAATATGCTCATGTAAAATGTATCAGAATGACAGTATATGCAGATTTAAGTTGGGTAATGAGAATACCTGCTCACTGCAAGTTTTTCCCCTTGTTTACGAAAACATAAGCCACATGAAGCCTCATACTTTGGAGTTATGACTGTTATACAAATAGTGGTAATGGGAAAAAACAGAAGAAATGAAGAAGCAGTGAAAATGAATCTTGGTTCTTTCCATAGTCCTCTGATTTATGTCAGAGTTTAAGGAAAGCTGTGGTTTGCCATGTAAGGGTTTTTTTCTGCTTATGTATAATTTACAAAGAATAAATATTTACAAAATATCCTTGATATGGCCACATCAAGATATGAGTGTTAACGTAGGTCCTGCATGCATATTTCAATCTGTACACACTATTTGCCACCACTTCATTCAACATGATCACTGCAGACCTACGTTCACCTGAAGGACAGTTGTTGAAATTACCTCTTGTTGTGGTCTTCAATTTTACAACCTTGCGTTTATTTTAGTCTTCTTTTCTAACTGCTTTTTTTTTTGCAAGTGCATGCATTGTCAACATGTTTTATTCACAGCACAGTCCTGTACGTTTCCTGTGGGTTGGTTTTTTTTTTGTTCATAGTAAATATGTTTGCACTAAATATTTTAGTTTTTTTTTCTAGATCCTGATTTCTATATTTATGTTCTATATTTTTTTCCCTAAACTCATTGATTTGCTCATGAATGTTAGGTATGTTATGCTGCTTCTTTTTTGAGTGTGTTTCTATAGTTCTTGTTGTTACTGGAAATTCATTAAAATGGTTGATACTGTTTAAAAAAGTCATAACTTATTACAAGTAGTGTTACATATATGTATTTTGTAATTTTTCAGTAATTGCTCATGGAATACATGGACTAACCTTGTAGCATTGTAACGTTCGGCGGCTTACACTGCCGAATGTTTAAGTTGCCTCGGCTTGCTCATAGGTAGAAACACGAGACTCAGTACCATTGACACCGATTCATTAAGAAATAAATTTCGAGCGTAGTTTGTTTTATACTTTATTTATCATTCGAATGACACAGTTCACATACGAAGTTCCAGTATGCAGAGTACGAACCGTTCACCGATAAATATACAAGTGCAGAACAGCGCCACCGTCGTTTACAGATTATTCATTGCTCAAAACTTGCATCGCAAGACTTGCGTCATTACAGCATGTTAGACTGCCAACCGTGATTTGAAACTGCTGAACTCTTTAAAGAAATAACATCCATGTATCAGCATTGTTAGTTAGTAATGCTAAGCCGGTACCGATAACGTAGCTGTGCATTGGAGGTAAAGGGCACTATGTATATTTTATGAAACCAGAGTTTTTACATTGTCTTATTGTATTTTTCGCCATATTTCCGGGTTGCAAAGCACTATAAGCAATTGAGCCAGTAAGAATAAAAAATACATGCGTACAAAATTTATTTGAAAAAATTATGAAAAACCATTTATGCTTGCTTTTATAACCGGTTGTTTAGAAAGAAAGTTTTTAGAAAACCTGTAAAATAAATGTGCATACGGGAACGACCTATCGAGGTTCCTCTGCATTTTTCTGTTGTGTTCACAGTTATTTATTACTATTACTGTACTTACATCGTGGGGTGGATAACACTGTCTTGCAAACTTTGTGTGAAAAAGTAGTGTGATCACCCTTTCTCTCAAAGAAATTGTATATAATATTCCGATTTGGCAGCTGTCTCTTATACTGGGACTTTTCGCTCATCGCTAAAAACAATTTACATATGCTCATAAAGTAAAAATGTAAAAATTACTGTTGGGGAAATCAACATGTATAACTATCGCACGTCAACAAACATGGTTAGAGCGAGCTCATCAGCTCAGGGGGAAGCTCAGAAAAACGGTGCGTGAGGGAGGAGAAGTGAGAATGAACAGCGTGTGTAGAATTTGTTTTGCTGCTTTATAAATGTTGGCCGGACTGCCGTCAACCATGCCGAGGAAAATGGTGTCCCTTAATGTATGTTTTGTCCGATCATTTCATAAATCTTGACGTCTTGTAGAAATACTGTGGAAGTATATTAATAAGAAGCAATATCGTTTCGTTAATTTTTTTTTGGAAGATCTACTTAAACATGTATACGCAATGCAACTATGAATGTAACATTAACCACGCCATTGCGTAAACATTGGGATGCTCGAAGACACGATTGCGCACTTCCCAAAATAAAACTTATTATAATTTAGAAGAAACTTTAATACTAAGACAAGTCATATCTATATTATTGTCATAGCTATATTTTTCTTGATTGTGAACTTACAGTGATATGTTTTTTTAGGTTTGATTTTGTTTTACCTAGCGATGTTTAATCACGCTTCGCAATGCAAATAAAGCAATCAATTACGGCGTCGTGAAGTTAAAAGTTTGTGCTCTTAGCAAAGTTTAATGTGCGAAATGTTCATTATTTTCTATTTCTGAGAATACTGCAGAGTCTATAGAACATTTGCCCTGAATAATGATACTGGCTGCTGGTTTTTATATTAGTTTAGGTGGAATAAACATTTTAAGAAAATCTTCGACTTTTCACATGAAGATTTTTTAATTAGAAGATTAAGTCGAAGGTTTAAAAATCTTTGATTTGACTTCGAAAATGCGAAGCTTCGCACATCTTTAACTAAGAATGCAAAGTTCACTAATGCAATTCTGTAAACTTGTATACTCAAAAAGTGTGGAATTTTTTACGTACGCGCTATATTGGCAAATGCATTGTGTCTCAGGGCAGAAGTGATAAATGACAATCAGTTTTATGTCACCTTAAAATGTTACATACTTTACAAAATAACAAACAAAAACCAAGGCTACATGTTTCAAGATTGTGCTATAATTTTGCCTGAAGTTTCGTGCCAGTTAGCAGAAACTGCGACATCAATAGTAAACCTGTTATGTAAGCAAAGTCTGGTTAAAAATAGTTTACAAATGTTAAATAAACATATTCCTTGCCCTCGTTTGCACAAATAAGCTAAGGAAATAACATTTTTTTCAAAAAAAATCTTTACTGCCAGTTTTGTTTTTTTTTAATCTTTGTGGAGTTGGTTCTTCGGGCATATTTTATAAGCTATTTTGGCAAGAAAGTACTGGTTCGCACTGTTATTCTGTGGAAANGGAGTTGGTTCTTCGGGCATATTTTATAAGCTATTTTGGCAAGAAAGTACTGGTTCGCACTGTTATTCTGTGGAAATCTGTATCATTAGTGTTGCACATTAAAAATTTATATAGAAGTGTCCTGCAATAAAATTGTGATAAGTTCTTAGAAACCACAAGTTATAGAAAGCAGCTGTTTAGAAAATAGACTTTTCTGCTAAACTGTAAAGATACAGCATATTATATTCCCTCATTCCCTACTGTACCAGTGATATTAATATTTCATGTACTATGCAGTGATGTGTGGAAAACTATTTTGAAATGTACTTATTGCAAATGAGAAACAGAAAAATATTTAGACTTTTCATCATTGGCTCTGTCCCTACCAGTCGTGGCACTCAGCTGGTATCAGTGATGGTACCTATTAATTATTGTAATGTCTGTTGTGCCTTGGCTAGCTCAAACAGTCATTAAANCAGCTGGTATCAGTGATGGTACCTATTAATTATTGTAATGTCTGTTGTGCCTTGGCTAGCTCAAACAGTCATTAAACAGATAGTAGTTGGATTGTTCCCGTATTGCCTAGTACCAACCAACACGCACAACACGACCGAGTATGCTTGTTTGTAAAATCTTAACTTAGAAATGGCTTACTTCCTACGGCCGCGGTCAACGACGAACACNCAGCTGGTATCAGTGATGGTACCTATTAATTATTGTAATGTCTGTTGTGCCTTGGCTAGCTCAAACAGTCATTAAATAGATAGTAGTTGGATTGTTCCCGTATTGCCTAGTACCAACCAACAAGCACAACATGACCGAGTATGCTTGTTTGTAAAATCTTAACTTAGAAATGGCTTACTTCCTACGGCCGCGGTCAACGACGAACACTCACTTCTCTCTACTGTACCAGTCGTACACTGTATCGTCACAACGAATGTTAAATTTACTTAATGCGTAACACCGGTCGTGACCACAGTACCTCTCTCACTTCTCGGTGAAGGCTGTGTCACTTTCCACTGTGCCTTTTGCGTAAGTGCCTCTTTATAGTGCCAACGAGAAACCTATGATCCTGCTTTGGCACGGAGGATCAACTCACCCCCTCCAGGGTGGGGCGATGCTCCTCTCCTGTGCTACTTAGTTGTTGGTGCTCCGGGAGTGTTACATGGGNGTACCTCTCTCACTTCTCGGTGAAGGCTGTGTCACTTTCCACTGTGCCTTTTGCGTAAGTGCCTCTTTATAGTGCCAACGAGAAACCTATGATCCTGCTTTGGCACGGAGGATCAACTCACCCCCTCCAGGGTGGGGCGATGCTCCTCTCCTGTGCTACTTAGTTGTTGGTGCTCCGGGAGTGTTACATGGGCCTACCAATGCTCAATATAAATTTGTCGTTCAATTGCATTTGTAATAAACATTTTCCACATTATATTAAATTACTGGTTACACTTATATGATGAATTTTGTACTCTGATTACATTTCCTTAGTTATAATTTGTAAAACAAAATATTCCCTCCACGACAGATGGCTGGGAGCAAGAGGAGTGGCAGAGGCGTGCGAAAGTCTCTCTCTCTGTCTGGACCACACATGTGCTGTCAGAAATGGCCGGCCTCTCCCTTCAGTATTACCAATTGTTTGATACAGGGCAGAATCTTATAATGAATACACTTGATACAATATGATGATTAGACGATAAAAATGATATCAAACAACAAGCACTTAAAAAATGAACATTATGAATTAAAGTGCCCGCCATACATTAGACATTCTTAATACAATGTTCGGTTATCACACACACGCCTTTAATGATTTTCTATTTAAGTTAAAAAAATTGCTTTAGTAGAAATTTTAATTCTGACATTGTTGTATGGACATATTTAGCCGTAACCATTCTATCTTAATTTAATGTTGTGACAGTATAAATTTTTTGAATACCAGAAATCAGTGTTATATTTAGGCATTATTGCGTTTAACGGAAGATTTTCATATTTGAGTTACATTTTTTATGGAAAATACTTATTGAATCTCAGTTTTATTTTATTTGGATTACTCAAATTCTTTTGACTCTTAAGTAGTGTATCAGTACATATAATTTTCAGTTTTTTCGTAATAGTGATGGTAATGACCATGGCTAACCTGGTTCCGTTGTGGTAGTGTTGTGACCGCAACATTAGCCATCTTCCCTTTCGTTGTGTTGTGACTTAAGGAACAGTACCACCTTAGTGACAATTTGGAAAGGTTTCAGGAAATGCTATAAAACTGCTTTAATTATTATTTAGAAAAAGAGTGCTTAATTCAGACACAGTCTGTAACACATTTTAAATTCTTATTTGTAGTTCATCAATGGAATAATTCAGGACTTTGACAATATTCTCGTGTAAACCACAGTGCTTGCAGCTGTCCAGTATTGTTGCGGTAGTGATGAAGATGCTGTTGAATGGAAAGATCATTGGATTAATTCAGCAGGATGGTGTACAAACTCAATTACTTTGCTGTACAGCCAAAACCTGTATTTTTATGAGAAAAATTTCAAGCACTAATGCTTTTGAAGGAACCAATATACTGTGTTTAATGATAATGATATTAAATGTTATACTGACTACTGCTGTAACAATCTTGAAGAATGTGGCCGTGGCTTTCAGGTTCCGATAAAAAAAACGCACCACTGTGCATATGTCTACTGTAGTTTAAAATCGTAAATGTGATGGGAATTCTCTTGCCTCTTACCTGTTTGCTTGATAGACATTGTCCATACTACTTGCTCTGAACACTGTATCAATACCTCCGTGTGGCTTGGAATGCATGTGGTACATGTCTGTGGTTTTTTTCCAGATCGAGTCTCTGAGCGAGTCTCTGCAGGAGGCATGGAAGGACCTCCACGACAAAGCAGCGGAACGGCATCGCAAGCTGGAACTGTCCTTGAAAGCACAGCAATTCTTCTTCGAGGCCGGAGAGGTGGAGAGCTGGCTGAACGAGAAGAACGATGTGCTCAGCTCCACGGACTATGGCCGGGATCGCGATGCTGCCACCAAGCTGCTCACAAAGCATAAGGTACGTGCCGACTTCCCACTCTGGATGTTGTTTACATCTGAGGATACAAAACCTGTGATGATTTGAGTCACTTCCAGCATCAGTCAGTTTCTGGGTATTTAGTTTTAACTTAAGTGGTTTGGATCCCTTTAATTACCAAAATGTACTGTAGTTTTAGAAGTCGTGCTGTATTATCATTGGTTAATGATTGTGTATTCATGTAAAAATTAAATGTTTGATTGCGGTTACTGTATTGACTAATTGTATTGTATATGAAATACTATTTTACTGCTTATAATTGGAACTTACATACGTTTTCTGGAAAATTAAAAATTGATTGCTTTGTGCTGCTTGCCATCCTTGCTGTTCCCTTACACCGGGTGGAAGTAAATCCATCCAGCGACATTAGCAAGTTTAAAACTTTGAAGGTTTCACGCAACGAGAGGGTACATGTGCTTGCTGACAGGCCCTCGAGCTGGAGCTAGACACGTACAGTGGGATCGTGAACGAAATGGGGCACACGGCTGCGACCATGGTGAACGCACGCCACCCTGATGCCAAGGTGATCTCGGCACGGCAACAGGTAATCTCGCAGCAGATGCGCACGCTGCAGCGTTTGGCCACGGCACGTCAGCAGCGCCTCATGGAGTCCATGTACCGGCACGAGTATTTCTTGGAGAGCACAGAGCTGGAGCAGTGGATCCGCGAGCAGGTGCAGGCGGCTGCCTCCGAGGACTATGGCCAGGACTACGAACACCTGCTGGTATGGCAGCCTTCCTTGTTGCAGTGTTTTGTTTTAGATGATTGGTTGTATTTGTTTAAAGTGAGGACCAAACAAAAACAAGTGCTTGTACAACAGCATAACATAACGTGTTAACCAATTACCTTCGTGAAAGAAAACTGTTGCTACTTTCCATTCACCTTTTTTGCTTTTGGTATCATCAGCACATTGCTTAGGTAAGCAATCAGATGAGTGCTCACAAACAAAATTCCCAGCACTGGGTGCAGAAATTTTTCTGGGGACATGTCTTGTGAATAGTGGTGAATTAAGGAGGTCAAGTTGAATGTTTGTTAATTTTCATGTTTTGTTGTTTGAAGGAGACTGCACAGTAAACAACCATTTTACACAGGTGTCCAAAATTAAAGCAACAAACGGACATCTGTCCCTCCCATAATCATTTTGACTTCAGATAACGGTACCCATGTCAGATATACTGTATTGTTGTGTTTTGAAAATCCCAAGGTGTCAGAATTATGCGATGTGTTGGAACGCATGTTAGGGAAAGATTTGTAAATCTTCTCCGAGTTATTTAACATAACTGTTGTGATACAGGTCCTGCAGAACAAGTTTGACGATTTCAAGCACCGCATCGAGGCAGGAGCTGAGCGTTTCAACCAATGTGAGGATCTGGCCAAAAAGTTGATAGCCAATGAAAGTCCATATACCTCGGAGATTGAGAAGAGACAGGAGCAGCTGAGGTTGGTGGCAGAGTCTTCTGTTTAATAGCTGCTACTCTCTGGCAGTTTTTTTTTTAAATATTCCTGTACTACTTGGGAGTTAGCAAGTTGTTTGCTTCTTTAATGGTTGTGATCAAAAAATTTGATTAAATTATATATGCAAGTTGAAGTTGCTGTTATCTGCACAGGTAATTTTGTATTTTGATTAGTACCTTTGTAGAATTTGATTACTTCTGTGTTGAATGTTCATAAACCACTTTTGAAAGGCCAAAAGACTGTCAGAATCTCACTTTGATAAAATAAGTCCATGCAGTTTATATGTGGACCTTTCTGCAGTCCTTACAGGTATCAAGATTGTTATCCTCTAATTTTTTGTATTGACTTCGTAATTTGTTTGTATTGTGAAAATGATGGCATAGTTGGATTTCAGGTGTTAAGTGCCATTGCATTGTACAATTTTTGTGATTGTGCAGAAATAATGGGAGTTCTACTTGTCAACTGTTTAAACAATTTTAGGGATTTCAGTTCTTTTGTTACAACTGCAAATCTTTTTATTGAGATGTCGCTATCTGATGGTTTAATTATTTTTTGATATCTTCATAAGTTATAATTTTAGAGTTTTTACTATTTCTTTAATAATGCAAAGGTTCATTTTGTCGCAGATGGTGAAAGGTAATGTTAAATATCTGTACATATTAGATTATCAATACTTCTGTCATCTGGATTAGTAGTGGTATTTAGGAAATTAATTTCNGGATTAGTAGTGGTATTTAGGAAATTAATTTTGTCCTTTCAAATTTTTATGGGTGTTAAGTTATGTTGGTAAAATTAATTCAGTATTAAAATGCAGGGGTTTTCTATCTTCATTTCACATTTTCCTCTATTTTCCATTCATTCCTGGTACTTTGTAATTCTTCTACATTATATATATATTTTGATAATTTTCACTTTTTTTTTAGGGATGGGTCGGTTTGGTTCTTTGGTTCCAATTTATACTAGTTCTTGAAGTTTGACTCTGAACCAGTTTTAGGTTATCAACTACTCAGTTCTCGCTACACAGCAATGGCAAAACTCTGTCGTATAGCGCGCCCTTTATTCCCAAAATAAAGGAAAAAATTTCTGGAGTGCATGCTATACACGAAAAAAATTAAGGAGTGGTAGTCATAAACTGTTCGGTGCTGTTTGGCAAAGAAAGCCGGCTGCCCAGTCACTGCATAAAAGAGGCATAAAGAAAAATGAAGCCGGCCGCCCACCACAGTTGTTGACGTTCTTTTAACGCCCATAGGTTACCATTATCCTACAGTACAACACAATGTTTTGTCTTTTAGCGCCGCAAGTTATTTAATTTTAGTATTTTCCAAACATATCGCAATCACCACAATTTATGTAAAAAAGAATAATTAGTTACATAATTACTGCCCTTAAATAAATTTAATACCACAAATTTATTGGTATACATTAAATATTATATTCTTACTTTGTTATTTTTCAATTCTTCCATAGGTTAAATGAAATATATATGAATTTTACCTGCATTGGTTTAATAAAGTTGCAAGCAAAAGGCAAGTATTCAAAATAGAGCCGAATACTGGAACTGATATTTAAATTGTAGAATCGATACCGGAACCGGAACCAATATTTTTGTTATTCAACCCATCCCTCCTTTTTTTATTTTGGAAATTGTGAAAAAGGGGTTTTGGAATGCCATAAAGTGCCAAGAGAATGCCCAGAAAGGAACAAGTTTGTAAGTAATTTTGGTTAATTCCTATGATTATGGTTAAGTGTTAATGCATATTTTGGCCACCTACTACTTTGAATGCAAGCTGTTTGGTGATGGATTTAGTACAATTTAACAGAGAAATTTGCCACTGTGTCAGTATTGATTTTTTTTTATTTTNTTTTTATTTTTTTTTTTATAAAGACTGTAGATAATGCACATGTATGGCATTTTGATTTACAGTTATAAATTCTAATGGTTTTAAATTTCTGCATTTTATTAGAAATGATTCTGGTTTGAGATTTTAAGAATAACTTTAGAGCATTTAATGTTGAATATATTCTTCTCATTCATGTTTAGCACTGTCTGTGAAAGTTGTTAATTTATATCTTGGAAAATTGCAAGAATATTCAAAATCTAGAAGGGGATAGAGTACATTTGTAAACGTTAAAGAAATGTAACATGAATTTCTGGGTTGTATGTCTTAAATTTGGACAATAACATTCTTATAAACATGCCTCACAAGTACAACATGTATATCATATCTGTAAAAATATCATAGGTAGACACTAATACAGGTTTACAAACATAAATCACACTAAAAATTATTGTTTTTGAAATTTAACAAAAATGTGGTGGGGGCTACTAATAAAAATATAATCATATATATTTTTCTTATTGTCTTTTTCTCATTGTGCAAAATTGAGTGAAAGAAACCCAATGGTTTGGTGGTGATGTCTGCAATATTTTTGTTTGAGTCATATAACCATCTGCCAACTTTTGTTAAGTAGTAATATCTTGTAGAAAGTGAAATTTTATGTGTATATAGGGTTGTTTAGTATTTTCATTGTTTTTCATCATGTTGAAGAATCCTTGTATTATATAGTATAGAGGAAAGTCTCATTCACTCTTCTCTTATTTATTTATTTACAATCTATGTTCTTTCTCATGGCATAATTCTCATCAAGGATATTTACATTGCAATTCTGGTTGACGTGACTGACACCTCTCTCATTAGTTTTTTTTTTTGTTCATGATATTTTCTAAATTCTAGGAGGTAGTATTTTTTTATCTTTTTAAAAAAAGTAATCCTGTAGTTTCTTCAGATGTCTGGTCCATTTTCCAAGTTCCCATTCAATTGTGGGTTCTAGGCTGCCAGGTGATGTGGTTAAACCATCTTTATTTACGAAGTGACTTAGTGTTAAGGCTTCAGAATCACCCTGCCTGATTGGTTGTGGATTTATAAATGTTTCTATATCCGCAAATAATGGTGAAAAATTCTCTTCAACTGTTTGCGATTTTCCCACCATCTTACTCAAGCAATTTTTATTTGTTCATACCATACACTCTTATAAACCTCCCCATCATGCTGCATCTGAAGAAATGAATTTCCACAAATTGCCTCTTTCTGAATTTTGGATTTGTGATCAATCAAATGAGTTGAAATGTTCTTCTTCCAAAAAATATCTAAAAGAAATAAGTTAGTATTCTTTACTATACCTCTGATGTTAGGTTGAGATTTTGAGCTTTAATAGTAGCACATATGAATAGCTCTGTGTACCATGTGCTGTTTTTAATATAAGGCGTATCTGCAAAGTCTACCGCCGTAAAATGCCAAGTGGCCCAAGTGAGTAACTAACATAGCAGCTGGCAAAGGAGTCTCTATTTCATGTCTTCACTGATGTTTGGCAATCCTGCAAGCTGGGGTATGAATATAGCTCTGGTATAACATTCTCGCATAGTAGGTGATGTTTATTCTAAGGGCTGGCGGCAGAGGATCCGTCCATCGTCTTGGTTGATCTCGTAGCCGGGGTACGTGCTCAGTGGCCTGGGGCGATCATGTTTGTTTACGTTATTGACTTGCAACGACCATGTTGGATGTGGGTGACCATGACATTGACTCCAATAATTTTAAACTAAAAAAATTGAGAAAAAATCACAAAAAAAATCATAAACAGTGTTTTAAAAATAAAAAAAAAATTATCAAGAAATCTTTTATAAAATAAATTGACTATATAGAAAAAATATTATTTAAACAGTGATGGACTGATTCCTCTAATTTACATATTCACATTCAAAATCCTATCGTAGCAATGCATTTTGGTCAATTCTTGTTAGTATTTGGATTTGTACAATTTTTTGCATTATAGTTCATAAATTGAAAGTTTCTCTACTTTGCCTCTTTATATTTTTGTGACACAGTGGTTTTATATTGCATAGTTTCCATCACACAGATCAATGTTAATATGATTGCTCACATCGGACTTATTTTCTGAAACATAGCTTGTTATTGTTTAATTTTTACCACTTTCCAAGTTATTTCCCTTTATAGGTATTATAAATTATAACACAACACACAAATGTACACTTTCTTATGCCATTTAACTTGTAATTTATGCACTTATTTTCTATAATCCTAAAGCATAACTGGACATTCACATACATGTGTTATTTAATCTTTTAACATTTGTTCCCATAACCTCAAAGCAGCACTGGCTGATGATCATTCTCAATTGTTTCGGTTTACAGTATTGTAATAAAAATTGTTATAAAAATTCCTGTTGGAATGTATTGACGAGTTCATTAATGAAGTACTGTAGGTGTCCGTATTACCATCTCTGAATAAAATGTATTCTTTAGATAGGCATGGCACATTTTTTACGGCCCCTGAATTTTGTCTATCGAGAGGCCTATCTTCCAAATAGCTTATTCTATTCTCTGACCTGATTGCTCTTTATTCAGTTGATATACGGGAAACAAACATGGTGGGAAGAAGGTGACCAATTGATAACAATTAAGACAGTGAATTATTTGATTCAGTGGTCAAGAATGGTAAACAGTGAAGGGAAACCAGAAATCAACCTAATAATTGTAAATTGTGGAGTAAGGAATAATTTATTAATGCACTTGCATATCACAGAATAAACATTTCTTGCCGTCATTTGCCTTAAAAACTGTTAAAGTTACGGATTAGGTGTCGCATAGAGTATAACCATAAATACAAAATATACAGTGACACCTCTTTGTTGCGTTCCCGTTTATGTCGATTTCCCATATCAGTCAATTTTTTTGGATGGTCCCAGCAAATATTCTATATAAACAATGTTAAAAAAACTCGCGTGCTACGCACTTAAATCATTAATTTACCCGTATCCATCGATCAGATATTCTGTCCGAAAACCAAAATATATTCGGAACTATTGTTTATCTGTGAAAAAACTATCTTAAAACTGGTATTACCAAAATTCAGTAGTGCCAAGAGCAGGTAAACAGACACTCCCTAACCTCAAAAGCTAGTGTACACAACTAGTTGTGAAACGTTGCAATTGTTAACAACCACGTAGTTTATTTTTGACAATTCATTCACTATTTGTTTTAAATTACTCACGTCGAATAACAGGTAAAACATAATAATTGCGGGCATTTCTTTGTTTCAAGCCAGCAAACTAATATTTGTGCATATAAAACACGTATGTACAATGGTTGTGGTACGGACCAGAACCAGAAATACATAATGGACGGAACGGGTTTGAACTTTACTCTCGTTCGAGAATGGAAACGTAATAATTTTTAGGTCAGTACTGTAAATAACCATGTAAGTTACAAGCTTTAAAGGGGAACAGTATGTTTTCATGGATTAATTCTGTTAAGATAAAATTACGCTAGTAGCTTTTTTTTAAGAGTAATGCTGTGACATCAACTGTCACACAAGGTGGCAAGTGTTGTCAACTTAGCAGACTTCGCGTTTAATTTGGCGAAATTTAAAAACATTTAGCGGGCAACGGAATTTTTATCGGAGTAAAATATAATTTCAAAAAATCAGATTTTTACATGTCAAACTCAAAAAAACGGTGTTAAATTTGCCTCCAAAGAAGAGTGAAAGATATAAAATGCAGCATTATTACGATGAAACGACGTATAATACTTTATTACTGTACTTAAATTTTTACAATTTTTAGCACGTTTCTATTTTACATCGTTGTTTTTAATAAATTTTGTTTGATTTTTGCGACTTCTTTTACATTTGGCAGAAATTTAGTGAATTTTATGTAAACATTCGGCAGATTTTGGAAATTAAGTGTATTTCAATATTTTATACTACAATACTTTATTGAATGATGGAAAAATGTTTTTCCATCCAGTATTTAAGATATGCCCACTGTTCAGTACAGGTAATCAACACAGTATACCCAAGGATGAAAATAAAATTTTTTGTTTGTGGTCAGGTTTTACGTTTTGAGGGGAGAGGTCCACAAGTTGAGTTATCCCGCATGCTGAGTTTTTTTCAGTAGGTCCCATGAAAAACGAATAATAGAGGCTTCAGTGTATTATTGAAATATATTGGGGTTAAAGCCAGAGTCTCATATGCTGATTACATCAGGCAGGAATTAATTTTGTTCACCGGTATTAAGAAACGTTTCTAGAAGCATAGTTTGTAATCATCTGAGCTAATTTTAATACAGAGTTTCCAAAATAAAACCTAAACAACTATATATGCACTTCACATAAATTAACTCTTCATGTACAAATTTGTTTCTTACGTGATTATAAAATCTTTTAATTTTTGTAGTATACATCCAAAATATTCTAATTTTTAGTGCTTTCCGTTGGTGTACTTTAAANCATAAAATCTTTTAATTTTTGTAGTATACATCCAAAATATTCTAATTTTTAGTGCTTTCCGTTGGTGTACTTTTAACTACTGTGCATTTATTTTACAGGCTTATTGAGTATTGAGTTATGTTCCACAGTTTCCATTTTAAATTGATATTGTAGACCATTACCGTATTTGCTATCACATCAATATACAGCGATAAACCATTTATTTCTTCTAGTTAAACATGTGAAATAGCAGAAAACTGGGATATCAGTGAAGTCGGCTCTTTCTTCATGCATCTCAAATATCAGCATCTGCTTAACTCTTTGACGTGCCCATAGAAGTACCACAGTATAGTCGTAAACACTTTAATTTATTTTCACCAGCCCCACAAAGCTAATTTTTACTAAACATTTGAAAAATTAATCAAATACCATGGACTGTATTGACTAAGTGACTGATAGTTACTTGGTTTTTATTCAGAACAGATAGCGTATTCAGATGATAGCCATCAGCAAGTTTTATTAGAAGGTGGTAATACAGGCCCTAAATATAACAAAGATTATCTGGAAGATGCATATTTAACTAAACAATTTGCGAAAAATTAAACACTTTTACTAGGACCTGCATTTTGTAAATGCTTATAACTCTGCACATCACATGTCAAATCATTCAAACTTAACCATGCAATTTGCAGAATATACTTACTTGTGAACAGAACACACAAATATTCACANATGTCAAATCATTCAAACTTAACCATGCAATTTGCAGAATATACTTACTTGTGAACAGAACACACAAATATTCACATATTCTAATAAAAATCAATCTGCATTATTTTTTTAGTTCCTAATCCTACAATTTATTTTGTAAGATATTAGTTGTTATTAAAATATTTCTACCTGCCTTATTTTCATGTTACCGTGTTAGAGAATCAGTGGACATCTATTTAACGTGTTCTGTTTTATTCTACTATTTTGTACATTTTAAATAGAGTGTCATCAACAATTTCAATATTGGTAACATTGTCAAATTGCATGGGACCTACAAATTAAAAAAATACAAAATTTTTTTATTTAGGGAGTAAATTTTTTTGTTATTTGATGGTTTGAAGTGTTGCTGGGCTCTTTCCTTTGTGAGTTTGTCGGGTAAATCTATGGTGNAATTTTTTTGTTATTTGATGGTTTGAAGTGTTGCTGGGCTCTTTCCTTTGTGAGTTTGTCGGGTAAATCTATGGTGGAGGGTCTCTAACCAGCACTAACTTTCACAGACACTGTATCATGTGCACGTAGGTAGTGAAGGAAGAGCAGTGTGTGCATGGCGTGGATGTGATGTTGTTTCTGTTCTTGCCGTGTATTTTGGTGGCTGGGTTCTTCTTGCTCTCTCACACTTCTTACACCTGCTGGCCATTTGTAACAGTCTTGTGGACGATGACCCTGTGAAGGAAGTTGCTGCTCGCCATCGACATATCCGGTAAGGGCCTTGAAATTGAACTATGCACAATTTATGTGAACTGTTTGTTGCTTTCCTGCAGAAGCATGTGTCTCTATATATTAAATTGCATTTTGTAATGCATATTTTTATGAATTACTTTTACTGCTGTCAGTATTTTTCTGAGTAGTAAAAATACTTGAGGAAACTCAGCTTAACAACTCCCTAACACATTCACTATTATTTTTAATGGAGTACTTCAGATATTATTATATAGTGTCTGAAAAATTAAAATTATGTTTATTCAAGGTTTGTGTGGAGAACTGGTATGAAGTACAATATTGCAGATTTTCTTCTAGCAAAACAATAGGCGCCACTTGAAATTCTGTGTTTCAACTCTGCACGTTGGGTATACCGCATGGCAGTTGGGTGCTGTGAACATGGAAACAATGAGGCATTAGATGCATGTGCTAGCATTGTTCAAAACTTTCTGTTTCTTCTTTATCAAAGAATGCAAAATAGCAATTGGTAGGCAGTCACTTTCGGTAATAAAATTAAATACAGTAGAGAACAGTATAGGACACATTTGTTGAACCCGTACTCCTTGCTTAGTTGGCTCTCCGTGTTGCTACCTTTGGGTCAGCTCCAGCAGACACGCCCTGAGGCTCTCCGTCCTGAACTTGTACTCGGATCTCACTGATGTTTCGGACAGATGGAGTTGGTTTGTTTGCTCTGTGTGGGCCGCCTTGTACATTGCCGATCCCTATTTTCCATGGGGCATGGGCAGAAGTAGGATTCAAATAGATGAGGATAAGGAGCGGTGAGAAGGCACTCTCCCAGCCAAGACATGCTGCATTTTAAGAAGCTTACCAACCATCTGCGACAGACTGTCGAGCCTTTCCTCATAACTCTCCTACTACATTTGCCAACAGCCTGAATGGTTCTCTATGCCACCAGAGTGAGTGCAGGGTGGGCAGATGACATTATATGATGGTCTGCACTCTCAACCCTGTGTACACACTGATGTAGCCTCCAAGGGGCAAGTAGGAGGTTATCTTCTGCACACATGGGAGAACTCTCAACATGTTTGTCTTTCTTCCACAGGCAGAACATCCAACCCTTGTGCCCCTGACGCTCACGTGAGCTTCCACAGTTCGCCATTCAATATGTCGTCTTGGGCCTAGGTTTGAATCTCTGTCACCTGTTGACACCCACTGATACACCCACCATTATCTACCATGACTAGGTGTGGGGAAGAGGTGGTTGTTCACCTTAGGACCCATTCTAACTCTTACTACACTTACTATGAAATAAACAATGAATGTATTTTTTCTGTGAAGATTGTCTAGAAATTTTGCTTTGAAACCTTCAAAATATTACTTTGTTGCTTGAGCCACTTTTTTTTTACTTTTCCTTCGGTAATTATATCAATTTTTTTTTTTTTTAATTTCTACTTTAGCTGGTCTTTGTCTGTTGTACCTATATCAGTTCATCTTACAATACAATATTTTGCAGTAGCTATCATTTAGTAGACTGTTTTCCTTACTTGATTTTAAAAATGTGTAATGTAGAGATGGGTCGGTTCGGTTCTTCGGTTCCAATTTATACCGGTTATTGAGGTTTGACTCAGAACCGGTTTTAGGTTAACAACAATTACCCGGTTCTTGGTTCTACGCAACAATGACAAAACTCTGTTGTTAGAAAAATAATTATGGTATTTACTCATGTATAGTGTGCCCTTTTTTCCCAACATAAAGGAAAAAATTTCTGGGGTGCCTGCTTTACACTGAAAAACAATTAAGGAGTGGTAGTCGTAAACTGTTCCGTGGTGTTGAATAGTCTGTTATCTCATCTCTCCCTCTTACATCAACACTCCTCTCCCTTCTCTTTCTCTCTCAGCCCTCCCCCGTAAACAACACTGCTAGCCGATCGATACATTCCTCCAAGCCTTCTTTGTTTGGTAGGATGGGTGCGGGCCTTGAGTAAGAGAGGAAGAAGAGACGTTTTTTTTTCAAGGTGTCACATTCCAGCACGGGGGAAAAAAAACCCAGTGGGTCACTGTGTAAAAGATGCAAAATCTGCGAAAGCACAAAACGTTTGTTGGGACTACCAAAGTGGACCTGTAGGTGATATGAGAAATAGTCCTTCACTGGATTCCAGTACAGACCAAGGATGTTAACAACAGGACCTGATGAGAAGTCTAGCACACTAGGACTTTCACAATGGGTCGCAGGCACATCACTGAGGAGCTGAGGCTCATTACTCGACCATTTCCGAAGCTCAAACCCACCCCGGCGTAAAAGTTCAACCAGCTAAATTTTCATTTTCAACAAATTAGCTTCATCTAACGACATTGTGCCTGCGATGATATCATCCGCAAAGATGTGGTTTTCAAGAGCATTGGCAGCTAGTGGATATTCATCACCTTCATCAGACGCCAACTGATGAAATGAATGTATTGCCAAGAATGGAGATGGTGTGAGACCATAGGTTACTGTATTTAGCTGATAAACTGTAAGGGGTAGTGATGGGTCCTCACGCCACAGAATGAGCTGGCATGGTCAGTCAGCCTCATTGACCAAAACTTGGCCTTACATTTGCTTAATGTCACATGAAAAAACTACACTGTAGAGCCTAAATCTTAGAATTACGTCGTCAATGTCGTTCAGAAATTTAGGACCTGGGTGTAAAATGTCATTGAGTGAAATACCATTGGAGGTCTGTGCACTGCCATCAAAAACAACCCTCAATTTCGTTGTAGAGCTAGATGTTTTGAGCACCCCATGATGAGGTATAAAACTTTCTGGGGTTTGTCGGCCACTATCCTGTTTGCAAGAAGGAGTATACGGCTCCATACGACCTACCTGAACGTAGTCATGAACTCTGTATACGTAGTCTTCATCTCAGGCTGCGAATCATGTTTCCTTTCTAGTGAATAGAATCAATGTTTGGCAATTTTGTACAAATCCCCAAGAGTTTGGCGTGGGGTTTAAATGGAAGAGAAACCTTGTATCTCCCAGTGTCTACTCATGTGTGGGTATCCTTAAAGTGTTTATCACAATACTCGTCTTCAGGTGGCTTTGCATGGACCTGAGGAGACTCTTCAGTCTCCCAGAATTGTTGTAGGATGACATCCAAGAAGTTCTCCATACCAACAAACATAGATACCAGTCCCTGCTCGGTATTGGTACAGTACTCAGGGTATTCCCCCAATAACACCCATCCCAACTTGGACTCCAATACTACAGGCATGTGTTGTGCCAACTCGAACAGTCCAATCATACCAACACGAGCACAGACGTCAGCACCCAGAAGTATATCGATGGGAGCAGGTTTATCGAAGTGAGGGTCTGCCAAAGGAAGGGAACCCAACTGAGCACGAACACAGGAATCAACAGACACCCGTGGCAAGTTGCTAGTAATCTTGGACACAACAAAGAGCGAGTGAGAGAAGGTACACTGAGGTTGACGTAATCTGACAGGTTATTTTCTCCTTCAATCTGACAGCACCATGACAAAGGCCCAAGACCCTTTCACCAGCTTTCTGTAAGGATTGCAGTGATGTGGACATGGTGACATAGTTATAGGTGGTTCATGGTAAAGTGAGCACTCTTGAAATCAACCTATGGAAAAAAATTACTTCCAGTAACTGCATATATTTTACCGTAAGCAATGACAGCAATACTAACAGTTGAGTTGGTAGTGAACTATGAGAAGTAGTTCCATATTTTAACATCTTACTAGTCAAAAGTTAAACATTTTTGTCACCTCCAATTCTGTTTCTCATTGTTGTATAGAAATAGAAATTGAATTTTACATTATTTTAACTCATTTATAATTCTAATTATTTCAAATCATCACCTGGTTGATGTATTGTCTAAGTTAGCTCATTCATAGTCTATTTTTTTTTCCTCGATCTGTACTTATGTGCCAATAAAACAGTGGTTTACGACCATGATTTTAAATGTTTGTTAGCAAGTTCTGAACTAAAGTATTCATTAATGTAGTAAAAATTTTTTTTTATAAATTTTTTGAGTGAAGTTGTAACATTTCAGTTGGGTCAGAAAAGCTGAAATTACTTTAGTGGTAATATTTATGTTGAAATTAGTAATTCGAAATTCACCAATTTTAATTTCTTGTTCCTCTTCTCACACAAAAGTAGACAATACTCACTCGATTCTTGTTATCGAGGATAAATTAAAAACTTCTTGCAGCAAATTATAGATGATCTGTGTGCGTAGAAAATTACGAAGGAGGCAAACACGTAGCTGCCTACACCCTTGTGAAAGGGTTAAAGAAGTTTAGCCACGGGTGCTACCCACGTACGTTAAGTTTTTAATTTATTAAATCATCTAAAACTTTTCACTTTCCCTCACACGTCCAATCTTGACGGTGATGGTATTCTTTCTGTTAGAGAAAATTAAGCTTGATTTTACTTCTGCCTTACTTATGTTGCAATCTGTCCTCCAATTAACTGTCGTCTGACCACGCCACATATATCTGCCAACCAGCATTGGAGAGACGAGGGACAACTGGTATATTTTCTTTTGTGCATTTCTTTATTAACATTCAATACTTCCTACCCTCTAGGGCAGGGGTGCTCAGACTTGTACCATCAGCGATCCACCGCAAAAAAGTGGGGGGCAAGCGATTGACAAAAAAAGTAAGGGGGTAGAACTGAGCTCTAACATGACAGATGGTAAGCCTGTCGCTGTTACGACTTATGTATGTTTTTTTTTTTGGTTAAGCCCCGGCCACACTCGCGTGTTACTATACAGAGTACACTTTGATCAGGTTATGTTTACATTTTGTAAATTGTTGATTTATATTTATTATATTATTACTTATAGACATATATGATTTAATTAAACACTATACATACCAGAGTGTATAATTAAGTACATTCCATGATATCATTTTTCAGTTTGTTTTCCAAATCCTTGCTCATGATCTCAACACGTCTAGTGACAGTCGGACGAGATAACTGTAGCTCTTTGATAGCAGAAATGATTTCCGTTTTATTTTTGAATTGTCCAAATAACACCTTTGCCGCTTCTAGTAATGCTTCTTTCACTACCGTCCCATCTTCGAAGGGTTTCTTGTGTTTTGCCAGTATTTGAGTAATTTTAAAAGACGCGACTGTTGCAGCTTTCGATTGTTTGGCTGGTTTAGTGTATAAGGCTTGCACTACTTTCAAGCTACTTTTCAAATTGTTTACTTTTTGTCTTCTTAACTCACTCTTTGTGGGAAAATCTTTTTTCATAGTTTTTATGTAAGGTTTTATAAAGCCTCTCTAAGTTCCCGCGTTCAAGCAATGCAACTGAAACTCAACAAACGAGGCAAACACACTTATCTTTGACCATAGTAAACAAGACTTCTTCCTCCCAATCATTATTAAAATAATACATTTTCTTTGAACACCACTGATATTACTCGCACCATTCGTTGACTAAATCCCCGGCCACACTCGCGTGTTACTATGCCAAGTACACTTTGATCAGATTATGTTTACATTTTGTAAATCGTTGCTGCCATTTTTCGAAGAGAGCGCGACCTAGCGAGAATATTCATAGCGATTAGCGCAAAGGTGTACTCTCATAATGATTAGCGCTCCAGGCGACGGATAAAACTGTTGTTTATTTTACCAAACTTGCAAACTTGCCTAAACTGAATAAAACTCCCAAGGCGGTTTCTTAATCCAGAAAGCCATTCTTTACAAACATCGGGAGCAAACAATACTAAGCCGCGCTGATAACTTCGGCGGTGCGCAGCGTTCTTTTCGGCGTAACTTTACATTTTATTATTACCTATCACAGTGTCGCCGTATGAGTGACCGACGGAAGGTGCTTATTTTTAATTTCTTGAGGGAATGTGGACATATGTTTGCGATCGACTTTTAAAGCTCTCGCGATCGACCGGTCGATCACTATCGACCGTTTGAGCATCCCTACTCTAGGGAATAAATGAAAAATAACAACCAAATTAAAAATACTGAATATTGTGTAGAAACAAATGAAATATACTTATACATGATCTCTGTGTCAATAAATTATTAAAATAACCAAAAATTACACTGAATTTTGTTTTAACTCCTATAATAAAGCTGAATTTGGAAATTATATTAAATGAATTGGCAACATAAGCAAATTCTCTGTAATCATATATAATTATAATATCTGTGACTAACAGTAAATATAACCCCTTGAAAATCTGCAATGTTACATATTGGCATTAATTGTTATTGCATTCTGCTGTATTTCCATGTAGTTTCTTGTCCCAGATATTCTTGAAATTTCACATAATATGCCGACCGGGAAAATGTGCTGCTTCGTACAGTTGGAGTCCGTGTAAGTTTAGAATCTTGAATAAACTTGAAGAAACTTGGGATGAGTGTGTTTTGTTATATTTGTGATATGTGTTGCAATTATGATAGATTAAATAAATACGTTTGTGTGTTACTTAGTAATTACAGTCATTTTTTCATTACTTATAAATCATAATGTAACAGCAGCATCTGTCATTTGCTTGTGCGTAGCCTTGTATTAAAATATTGATTTGTGATGTAGTTATGCAATTTAATTCCCCTCTTTAAATTTGTTAAAAATAATTCTTCTGTTATTTAACGATTGATTGAGGCACATTGTCTTCTGAATATGTGCCTTTCTTTAATGTGAGAGCATTTCAACGGTAACACTTTTTAAGGACGAACGTTCTAAATATCTAGACATTTTTTTTTAGTGGGAAAAGGAATAATGTTTTACTCTTCCACTATTCTGTTGACAACGTAATTTAAACATATTTTCATATATCCCCGGAATAATTGACCACAGTTAAAGGCATTAATTTACATCTAAATATAAAAGAATCGTTAACATCAATCAATATTCACAAATCAATATTTTTTTTTCTGTAATTGACGTGTATGTGTTTATAGTGCCGATTACAATATCCATTAAATTTTTTTGTTTATTTAATGAGTATGGATAGTAGCCGACTGATGTAAACCCAAGCTGAAAGTCACATGGCAGTGTTTGTTTTGATAGGTATGCGAAAAGAGATGCAAACAAGGAGCTGAAAGTAGAACTATGGCAGGGCNATAACTATAGCAGGGCTTTCAAAACTGCTGACTTTATTGTGAACAATCTTTACAGAAATATTTTAACACGAACTTTAGCTTATTTTAGATTACATAAATACGTTAATCAGAAAGTGTGTCCGTTTTAGCATATACTAACTGTGCCCGCGGCTCCGCTCGCGTGGACTACAGAACTATTGTTTAGTTATAGATAGATATATGCTACCGCTGAGTTTTTTTAGGTCTTTTTATTCTACACAATTCGTTGCTACATGATATTGTTCCATCTTTAACGGTTTAGACAACGTATTGCAAGAGAGCGCGCTGGCCGCAAACTTTTTTCTGACTGGATTCACTATTATCGTCACTGCTTATTCCTTATGTTACTTTACGTAACAAAATATATACTAAAACCTGGCCAGAGAACATAGCTATGAATTAAGAAAAAAAACATGTAAATCAGATAGGTGGTTCTAGAGTGAAAAGCGCTTAACAGCCAGACAGAGAGACGTTGAGTTTTATAAAATGTATAAATGTTACAATAAGTTGTTATTAAAATTAGTAAGCCAGTAAGAACTACAAACATTTTATATTCTACTACCCATTAGTTTGAGCAAAATACCTAGGTTTTTACATATGGCTAGATTTTAATTAACTTTACTCCATGAAATATTTTTCTTTAATATAATGAAAAATACAAAAGACTTAATCTACGAATAAATCAGTTTTCTATAAAATGTGCACACGTGGATTGGAATAACACAACCTTAAAACAGTGAGTTTTTAGTTTTACTGAAGCTGCAACTCTTTTTATGAGTGTTTTTATCTGGTATTCAAATATCAGTAATGCAGCTTCGTACTAAATATACTTAATATAATGTAATTATTATTACAAAACCATTTTTTGTTAAATATTAAATCTCCGGTGCTATCTGGAACTCTTACTCTTCTTGGTGGTTTTTAACTTAACATGATATAAAATATTTACCAGTACTATTTATATTACATTATTTAATATTTATGTAGAAAGATTATTAGTATTAATACATACTTTTAAAATTATGTAATGCACATGTCCGCCTATTTTATTTTCTTTAAGAATTACCACAGAGCTGAGAATGATGACAACTTTTAGAGTAATTTGAACGTTAAATGTGTGGAATTTGAATTTTGCACCAAAAAACTCTCATCCATTTCATTATCTCTAGTGTACATCTCACCATCGTTTCCAATGTTTAAAGTTTAGTCTGTTTCTAGAATTTTTCGGTACTGTTTTAGGTAATAATTACTGGTTCAGAGCTATTAAATGTGTAGCTCATGATGAACACAAAGTACTTTTTAATTTCTGCACAAAAAACACACCATATAAGACGTGAAAAACATAATTCTTATTGCCGTCGAGACAGTTTCGAAGTGTAGTCATTCACTGCATGTGGCGATCTTTCAGATTTGTCTGAAGAAGTTCAACACTGTAAAGCTATGTTGCATAATACTATATCTTCCATGACAATATTCAAACGTTTTGGCACTTTGTAGGTTGTATGTAGCAGTGTTAGATTAGGTTATTGGAAAATTGTGTTATTTGTTGCAGCAAACTTTTTATCGTTCAGAGTTTTGTGTGATTTTTATCATGACACACAAATAAATGGATGTAATGTCTGTCAATTGATGCAAAAACAAAAATTATTTGAAAATACATTTTTAATGAAGCAAAAAATTGGCATTAAAATTTAAGTTTTCTTTTAGTGTTCTCAAAATATTGAAAATCTTTTTCATGTGTTTATATTGTACTACATCTCAGTGCAGTTGTACTTTTTTTTGTTCATGTTAAGATTTTTATAAGTGACTTCTATTTAAATGAAACAGATATGTCTGAATAATAATAACCATTCATGAAGAATATTAACCTCAATTTTCTTAGTTAAGGAAAAAAAGAGTTCCCCGAACTTTTGTAAGTAAAAATTAGGTTGTTCTGTTAATTATGGTATTGTTTTTATGGTGCAAATTAGTGTTCTTTGTTTGACGATGTAACACAGAAAGCAGAAATGTTATATTGAAGTACATTATTTTAGTTAAAATATCTAAAACTATAAAATATTTTTTTAAAATAAGATTTGTTTTCAGGGGCCTAATTCCTGAGACTGTCGAAATAATTCCTCTAGCGAATGACGTCATTCCGCTATCAGAATGCTTAAAGTCAATTTTTGAACATGCTATAGCGGAATAGTATACCGGAATCGAGATGTAAAATGTCAAAATCATTCTGACAACAAGGCATCTGCAAAACTTGTAATTCCTCTAAATATTTGTGTGTAAATATCATTGTGTGTTGTGTGTTGAAGGAAACGTGAAAATATGCACTCCCTTTTGGTTAAATATATGTATACATAATCAAAGAAATTAGAGTAAAAACTAAGAACCATTACCATATATCAAATTATAATAGTTTTAAAAAGCTGATAAAAGTGCCTTTAATGTAATGTTAATTTGGCATATGAAAACTGATATAAATGTTGTGACAATCTAGTAAATCATAACACTAAACATTAAAAATATAAAATGAATAATTTTAAATTTGTAGTAAAAATTAATTTTCAAAAGCACTGAAATATAACAGAGGCTAGGTATATTCTGTACCATATAAGNTTAAATTTGTAGTAAAAATTAATTTTCAAAAGCACTGAAATATAACAGAGGCTAGGTATATTCTGTACCATATAAGAAGGCCAATTTTTGACAGCTCGGCGAAAGTAGCGCCACTGTTTACATCTGACTACGTAACGTTCCGCCATCAGCTGGTCCGTCAAGTCGGGGCTGTATTTTTTATCAACACGCTGTCAGCTAATCCTCTTCTCATTGTACTGTAATGCTAAACAAATTTTAAGATATTTTAAGACTGACGTCTGTCTAAAAAAATTAGTACGTTATAAAAGTAAAAATATAAAATGTTGCAAA
This sequence comes from Clitarchus hookeri, assembly GCA_002778355.1. Lineage (NCBI taxonomy): Eukaryota > Metazoa > Arthropoda > Insecta > Phasmatodea > Phasmatidae > Clitarchus > Clitarchus hookeri. Next base: position 30,636 of record NQII01008974.1, on the reverse strand, counting down.
TTATTAAATATTTGCTAAATCTTTTTTAATTTGTCCAAGATAGTGAATTTGGGTTAACATTTGCGAGATGGTCTGTTTGTTTGTTTGTTTCGTATACGTTAATTGCCACTCACTGACTGTCAGAGTCATTACTGCCATCTCAAGAATATTTATTTTGCCATTCCGACATTCGTTACCGGAATGGAAGTATCGGATCAATCTGCTAGAGTAATTATTCTGACAGTCTCAGAAATTGTGCCCCAGAAATATTCTTGTATTAGCAATAACACTTTGTAATAAAGCGTCCCTTTCGTTACAAGCGTATTTAGAATTTTAGCATAATGCAGCCTCAAAGGTTAGGCGCCATCTTGTAACGTTCAGCCGCTTACACTGCCGACTGTTTATTTGCCACGACTTGCTCAGGGTAGAATACACGAGACTCAGTTAATTGAACACTAGTTAATTTTTGAAATAAAGTTCAAGTTCGAAGTTAGTTTGTTCTATACTTTATTTATCATTTTTTGAATGACACAGTTCACAGATGAATTACCGGTATTCAGAGTACGAACCGTACCGAGATAAATATCCAAGTACAGAACAGCGTCACAGTGGTTTACCGTTTATTAATGTCTAAAAACTTGCATCGCAAGACTAATTTACGAAGGCAGGAGGGATGTTCGTTCCCTCCTGGCACCCTAACGACCTCCCACACCGGCGGAAATAAGTTTAAGACTTTAGGTTAAGTTGAAATGATGTGAAAAGAATTAACAATCGCGGGTGCTTGCCGGTGTGGGTGAAGTACTTCACGCCTGATGCGTCTTTTTACGCCCGATGCGTCCTCTTCGACGGTTGGTTACTTTCTTTTTTAGGCGATAGACCGATAGACCCCACTAGTATATATATGCAGGCCTATCGCCCCCTTCTCCTAGATAAGCACCTGGCATCCAGCATCTGCCAGCAGCGTCATCTAAACTGCACGTGTCCCGCGCTCAACACGTTATCGACTGCTGCGCCGTCAACAGAAACTAACCTCTCGTACAACAAAAACTTGTTGACTTTGCCTGAAACTGCGCTGGAGGAACTAAAACTGTAGACGCATTCAAAATCCCGATAACTAACCTCTCGTTTCATATAAAATTTGGATGACGCAGTAAAACTGCGCAGAAGGAACTAAAACTTGTCGACGTCGCTGTTACCAGAAACGAACTAATCTAAGTAATGATAACACTTCCCAAAACACTGAAAACAACTGACGTTCGAAATGAAACGGTTACCGGACTACTGATAAAACGCAAACAGCAGACGTCCGCCCTTTAACCTACAAATGCACACGTCTGTCTGAAAAACAAACACGGGAAACGAGCTACCACGGCTTCAAACTGAAATACGATAAAAATATTACGACGCTTTCCAGAGCTTCATACACCCGAAAGAATTTTACACCCACGTCCCGAAAAATTACGAATATTGCGTCATTACAACTTGTTCATATATAATCGTTGCATTGACATTCCTTATTGTCAGGGTAATGGATTTTGGGACTAACCCATGTCCATGTAAAAATTTTGTGTAGAAATGTACAAATTTTAATACTTAAATTGTAACATCACCATAGTTTTGTTGTGAATTCTAACGTACAATGTGTCAGGGAAATCACTTTTTCTATTATGGTATGTGAAAATTGTAATAAGTGGTTTTCATGAAGCTGTGATGGGATGCTTGTAGGGACTGCTGGCAGCAGTTGCTGGAGCTGATGGACAACCGGGAGAAGCGGCTGCATGCGGCGGGCGAAATCCATCTCTTCCACTGGGACGTGGCTGAAGCACTGTCCCGCATACAGGAGAAGAACGCAGCGCTGCCGGATGACCTTGGCCGGGACTTGAACTCCGTTATGGCACTTATGAGGAAGCATGATTGCTTTGAGAACGATCTGGTGGCCCTCGAAGCACAGTTACAGGTGAGCAGAGCCACTGCCTTTAACGCTTTTGTGCCTACAGAGTTGGGAAATGTAATGCATCCCCATAGTTTACCTCTTGGGTGGTAAGTGGCTGCCAGAAGTACTATACAGTCTTCAGTGCGACATAACTCGTAGCTGCGGGATTTACTGTACAAACTTCAGTGTAACACTGTGGGTGTTGTATCCATAACCCACATGCCTCAAATACTATGAATATTTACCCTATTTAGAATTGTTAGAATTCTAGCTGTTATGAAAGAAATGTGCAAGTTACTATCTGCTTAGGTTTTCCAAGAAAATAATTCCAGGGACATTTCGACAATACTGGCAACATGTGCCTGCCCTTTTCACAGAGAGTGGGTTAAACCTATTTGGAAGAGAGTGAGTCTCAGAAGAATAATGAACACCAAATGCATGTAGTGCTGTAATGTGAAAGGATAATGGTAGAAGAAAGACTGGGACAAGGAAATTCAATTCGGAGAGGTGATTATGCTGTACAAAACACTTCAGTTAACACAAATTGAAAACAAACAAAAAAAAAACAGTAAAGGAAAATATCTGGAAATGAGGAAAAAGAAAATTAATCATGGACCAAGAAAAATTTTTTGGAAAGAAAGAAATGTCTCAATAAAAATAACAAAGGAAATTTAGGGGAGACAAATTTCTGAAATTTTGTCTAAAAACTAGGGATGGATCAAGTTGATGCTTTAATTCATCAGTGCCATTAATTCTTCCAAAATAATTGGAATTGATTAATCAATGTTTTTACCACATGAATTATTGATTTAGTTTTGTTCACACATTGAGATGAAGTAAATCCCACAAGTTGCAGCGTTAAATTTGAAAGCTGGGACATATGATGTGGAGGTTGAGATAAACATTTACTAAGAGTGTACAGAGAAGTAAATTCATCATTGGAAAAAATTTGAGTGGGTAGTAAAATTTCTCTGCAGGGATTCGGGAAAACACAGGAGAAATATTTTAGGCTATGAATGTGTGGGGTGCTAATAAATGTAACATTCCATTGTAACTTATTCCATGAAAACAAAGAAGAAACAGAGATTTATAACTGTGTACAAAAAAAAACCTTAGAACTAGAAACATTGTATTATTTTATATTCTTATACATTTGGCTGTTGCACTACAAATTTATACTCTGTTCGTGGAGCACTTCTTTCATACAGCCAGCTTCCATTTTTAATAGAAAAAGTCACTTCAAATATATTACAAACAATAAAATAGCATCTACATGTTAAAAACAAAAATTCCTCTTAAAATGTGTTTAAATATTGCTTCTATGTTGTTTACACTTTGTTGCTATTTTATTTATAATTTCATAATACCTACTATGGCTGTTGTGCATTTTTGTTTCATTTTCTGAACGCAATGTACGTACACTAATGCAAATTTAATTTAATAAACTTTGCTGGATTTTATAACGTTTGTGAAAACGCGTAACTTCAAATCATATACTGCAGACACAGTCTAATGGCATCGGACAGGTTATGATCTCAACATACCGCAACTGTATACTAACAAAGCTTATTTCCCTGTTGTTAATGCAATGGAAAGTAGGTAGGTTAGTAAAAAAAGTTTTTTTCCATAGCAAACAGGTATCTTTTGAAGTCTGGCAAGCTCTCAGTGGCAGCAAGTGAGCACAACTCAGAGTTATCACACACACTCTGAATGAAAAAGACATTTTCTGGCATGTTATGAATTGCTTCATTCAAACCCACGTTTAAAAAATCACTACGTTATGTTATATCACTGCAAAGCTGGTTGCCTGCAGGTGCTGGTGATGGACTCGGCCCGCTTGCAAGCAGCGTACCCAGGCCAGAACGCCAACCAGCTGGCACAGCAACAGGCCTTTGTGGTGAAGAACTGGACTGACCTACAAGAACGATCGGCCAACCGACAAGAGGAACTCCAGGCCAGCTGTGACCTTCAGAGGTTCCTCACCCAGGTCAGTCTCTGCAGTGGAGTTCGCAGGAGTGTTGGTTCACGACACCTGGCTGTAATCCACTCGTAAATGTGTGTTTCCATCAATTAATTCATTTATAACTTGCAAGCAGTCTCGTTTCAGGGCATACGATAAAAAAAAATTAAAATTAAGTCTTACAATTAGTTTTATTAAAAAATAACACTTGCAATGTAACAATTTCATTTGGAAATTCTGATAACTGATGTTGTGTATTTGATGAAAAATACTTGAGTTATCTTTGCTTTAAAGAAAGAAGAGCAAATTTTTGATTTGCATTTGCCTTAATAGATAGCAAAAAGCCTTCTTAATTACAATTATTCAACCGTTTTTGAGAGACTGTGTTTATTTATACTGTGTTTATTTGTATTGAAACCTCAAAGTTCACAGTTATTTATTGTAGTTATTGCAGCAATAAAGCAATTCTTAAGAAAAAAATGTATATTCTGAAAAGTTTTTATTATAAATACATTTTTTAGTAGTACAGTGAAACCCCAACACATTTATCCAGTTTCTATAATTTTTTTTGCATGTAATAAATTTGTTTTGCTTGGACCTGAGTAACGTCTTTTTAGAACAACGTTAAAAATGCATGCACAGTTTGTTTCCTACAGTGTAGTTTTCCCTTGCACAAAATAGTGTGCATGGACCATTTGTAAAGATTGCAGTGCTTATATTTATGATGTGAAATAAAGTACAAATAATAAAAATAACAAACCCAACGTAGATTTGCCTGTCACCAGTGGGTGGCCTAGACAGCCTGCTGCGCGTAGCTGTAAATTCTGTGCAACTTCTGATCCAGCAACAGCATAGCGATGTCATGCACAGGAAGTAACAAATGGCAGTATCTGAGGAAAGTGCCTCAGCGTCCACTGTGTACAGGCAAACAGGCAAAGCATGTGCTTTTTTTTCCCAGCTACAGTATATGTATCTCTCACACTTATTTGGTGGGAGGATGAGGCATGAGATACCACCACGTCAGATAAACATCTAGCAGAGGAGGGGATGGGTAGGTGATGATTGAACATAGTGATGTGAGTGACTGACATTTGGTCATTAAAAGTGATCTCTGTGACAATGTCTTGTGTGATGTTAAGATGTTTGTCGCTGATGAAATATCATTAACCAAGTATACAGGAAGCTGTAGGAGATATGTGTGATGTTGCGAAACATTTTAGAGTCCTGATGTCTACTCTGAACTCAAATCACTGGGGGAAAAAAAGTAAAATACCTTTACTATAACTTCAGTTTTAAGGTGAGATGAAAGTTGTAGGTCATGCCTCCATGCATGGTTTCTTTCCATTTATTATTTTAGTCACTCGTTTTCTTGAAAAAATATTTGCAGACGTTCTACCTTAAATTGTAACAAAGATTTGATTGGTATTTTTGTGCAAGACCAGGCATTAATTGTGATAGAAAGTGGTATGGTGGTTTGTTAGTATGTGTGCGTGTCTGTGAGGCATTTTGATGTTTGCAGGTGCGGGACCTGATGAACTGGGCAGCTGGGCTGCAGGCCACGATGATGACAGAGGAGAAGGTGCGTGATGCTGCCAGCGCGCAGACTCTCAAGGCGGAGCACGAGGCCGTGAAGGCGGAGATCGAGGCCCGCGAGGAGAGCTTCCAGGCTGTGGTCGAGCTGGGCCAAGGATTGATCCGCGACGACCACTATGCCTCCCAGGTGCGCAAGATCGTTTGGTATCCACTTCCGTGGTCGTGGACATTCCTTTTGTGTACTAGAATGTTTGGCAAGTGCAGAACATAATAACATTTCTAATAAGTATCAGACCTGTGTTTCTTTACGTTTTACAAATTAAATTAAATATCTAAAATATTCGAAATGGTTGAAGAAACTAGGGGTGCAGAAAGACCTGTGCTGATTCACGAAATTATGCAGATGTGTTGAATCACCAATGTGCCGATTCTGAAATGATATTTCATAGATGTGCTGCTAATGTTTGAAAAAGCATTTGGCTTATATTTAATTATATATATTTAAGTTTAATTTTGGTTACTATTGTACCCAAACAACGTTATGGGTGAAGTGCAGCACAATTAAAAGCAATTTTTAACTTATTTCAGTTTACAGTGTCCAAAAAGTAAAGAAGAGTAGAGTAATACAACAAACCATGTAAAGACAAAAATAGAAGTAAAAAAAAAATGTTGGTCTATACAGATTAAAATACTTACATATATGTGAACACAGAAAACAGTAATTATGCCTAAGGTTTTTTGCATGTTTTGTTTTTGTTAACAGTGAAGTGATAGGCTTAAAATGGAAATTGTGGATTGTTTTTATACACACATTGTTTCTGCAATAAACAGCATTAATGTTACTTGCAAAATATGTATTCTGAAACCTAATTCTTAAAAAAACCAAATGTATGTTAATAAATGATTTGTATTGAGGTGCTTTGCTACACATTTGGATTGGTATAAAAATAGTTGTTTATGAACAGGAAGATTCGAAGTTATTGCCTGTGACAGAATTAATTTTTAACATGAAAATGTCACAGATGAACCCATAAATGCAATGGAAACATTTTTTGTACTGAATACGAAGGGAACATTTCCTATGTTCACTATTTAAGGGTATTTTCACGTGTACACGGTCTTAAAATGATATATAAAAGTGATATGCCAAATTGACACATGTAGAGTAATTTATAATCCTACTAACTTTTGGGAAAACATTTTATAACTGAAACACATAACAATTAATAAAATTAGATTATAAACCTATGTGAAAACTGAAGTACATTGCAACCTGTTATGATAATTTTTCAAGGGATCAAAATAAAATACTGATGAATGCTGACAATCAATGCATGCGGACTTGATCTCCATCCAATTGTTAACATGTGGTTTGCTGGTGTGGGTGGGTGCAAAACGTCACAGAAAGTAATAGCATATTTTGTAGTTGATAAACTTAAAATATCAGTGTTAAGAAAAGAAAGGCAAAGTGAAACACACCTCAGAACAGTTTTCTACGGCCTGCTGTTTAACACACCTCAGCTGTGATGTCGGGTATGAATTCTTGCTCCCGAGAACTTGGGAGAGAGAGGAAATTCTGCTTTACCTCCTGACCACATCATTTGTTGTGTAATTGATGAGTGTGGCTTTCAAATTAGTCCTTCCCTTCACTCCGCCCCTCGTTTGTTTCTTCCTGGTGCTCTGGTAGATTGTCATCTCACAGCAGGCATGATGGAGCTTGAGACTAGGGTTGCCACCTTTTTTTCAAGGTTTATCTCATATAAAGGAAAGATTCCATTTTTTTTTCATGTTGTACTTAAAATAGAGTATTATTTATTTATCCTACTATTTTTTCCCCTATATATTTTTTGTTGCTTCTGGCAACATCTAACAAATATTTATTGTCAAAGAACGTTTTCACGGCGTCTTTACAATCTATGTTTTGAGGGTCATTGGATAACCAAGCACGATGTTCTTTTTCCCACAGGCTTTTGTACTTTTGCCTTCGTTTTGTTTGCTTTGTATGATCCGATTCCAGTAATCGTTTTTTAGGTGTACTTAGAGATATACAGTTATCTGCATCCATAACTGAAGAATTATCACACACAATTTATACGTACAACACTACACACCAAGCAAAAACGGAAAACAATAATTTGAACTTCGAAATTTTCCAAAACCAACAGCAACACAAGTTACACACACAAGTGGACAAGTTGACATGATAATGTTATTTGACATTGACATTTTAGGTTACGTTCAAAAGCGACAGTGCTGCTTTGCATTTAATTTTATCGACGCAATGCGTTCCGTTCCACGCAATATTCGCTTTACCTTTTTGTTTTTTTTCGTAAACAATTAAATAAAACCTTCAAACGTCGAAATAGGTAAAATAAAGTATTTTCACGTACTTTATTGTCCTCATAAAGTATAAAGTACGTTTAACCGAAATAGAGTACAATACTTTATTATAAAGTACGGGTGGCAACCCTACTTGAGACGTAAACTACAAACTTTGTTTGAAAAAACAGTGGAAGTTGAGCATCTTTTATATTGAGGCTTTCCTTTCCACCTTTAGGTGTTGAAAGTGCGTTTGGAAAAACTTCCAGTGCTCACAAATACAAGAATTATGAATTATTTATACTGAAGAATAATTTTGAACTACAGCAACATTTTGTGTTTGTCAAATTGGTGGTAAATTATCTGTGATTCTTACATTTGAAGAAGTGTAGATAGCTGTGTGTTGTATTCAATTTATTTCAAGTGACAGTAGTTAGAACATACTGTAAAGTAATAAAGTTTTGGTAGGGATAGATTATTACTATTTTTACCTCGGTGTAGGTCGACAACAAAAATTGGGTTCACTTGAAAATAAGTTGGCAACAAATGTAGTACAACTACTTGAAAATAAGATGATTTCAAATGTGTGACTCAAAAATGGGGCATATTTGAATACAGAACTTAAGGCAACCTTAATAAATACAGAAGACTGAAATAATATAACCTCAAAGTAGAGATTCAAGAATTAGAAAATAAGACAACCTCAAATAGAGAACTTGAAAATAGGACAACCTCAAATACAGGACTCAAAAATAAGGAGACCCCATACTTTTACAGAGGAAAAGTTAATTAGTTAAAAATTAATTTTGGGTGTTATTTTAGCAGCAATTTTATGTCAGTATGTACTTGGCAAGGTGTCTGTCCTATTATACCGAAAACAAAAGTTTAATAAAATCTGTTTTGACTATTATTTTCTTTCCATTATCTAATCCAAGTTAGGTCAGTTAGACACCACATTGAGGAAGTAATATACAAAGAAGGCCACAGTTAGCTACACAAACAATGTTGGATGCCTTGGGTATATATACTGCATATAGAGTTGGAATAATTCTGAAAAATTCTGGTTTTCTCTGAGAGAGAAACTCACCGCATTAAGGAGACTCTGCAATGGGACAACAGAATATTCTGCTATATTCTGGGGGAAAAATGACTGTTTTATGTTTTTTTACATATTTTTCATTATAAAGTATAGTAATGTTTGTGTTTTCACAAATGTTTCATATTTACAGCAGTAAGGGAACACATACATAAATTATTTTCTTTTGTCTGTAAATGTTTTCGTATTATAGTATATCTTATACGTACAGTTTGTATGATTGTTTAAAATCTTTTTACAGAAGGTATCAAGGTTGAAACATTCATTGAATGAAAATACTGAAAAGAAAACACCACTTTTTTACATTTTGAAATACAGCTTTATACCAATCCAAAACAACACAGTTTTTCCTTTATCGTGCTCCGGTTCATCAAATGCACACTTATTCTCACCTTGCCAGGCAGAACTCACTTGGCTCTCTTTTGCAGGTGTGTGGTCATGTTGACATTATGGGCTTTATGTGTGCTCACAGGAGATAGAGGAGAAGTCTGCACAGCTCCTTGAGGAAAGGCAGAAGCTGCACGTAGCGTGGCAGCGCAAGAAGGTTCACTTGGACCAGCTGATAGATCTGCACTTCTTCCTGCGAGATGCGAAGCAGATAGACACCATCAGTAGCACGCAGGAGGTATGCTATGTATTTTGGCATCATAATGTGGTACAAAATTTCTGTAGGAAGCTACATACTTTATGGCTAATAGTGTTGTGTAAATTTGACATTTTTCTCATGAAACAAAAATTATAAATATTAGGTATGTGTCGAACGTTCAAATTTTGAACCAAACCTAAACTTTAAGGTTATGATCAGTTTGGTTCAAAATTGATTGCCGTGTAAAAGATTGGTTCTAGTTTGGTTCAAAAAATTTACACGAGTTCGTGTTCAATTTTAAAATTTTCCAGAAACGAATATCATTAACAAATTTTGAAACAAACTTTCTTCATCTCAAAGACATTGAGATGAACATGGGATGCAACAAACATGGGATGCAAAACAACAAAAATTACCAAACAAGTATTTTTTTTTCATAACATTGTATCTTGAACTCTATGGTGTGTAAAACCGAATGCCTTCCTATATTAACTTCTGGCGTTTTTAATTTAAAAATGATAGTACACAAAATAAGTGATCTGCTAAGTTTTTGAAATATTACATTGTCAATTAGTTGTAACATATTTTGTTTTGCCAATTTGTGGTTTTCACATACTTATAAAAACACAAGAAAGAAGATACATTTATAAGTATTTTAATAAATTATGGTATCAATCAAATCTATAAAAACCAAAAGTTAATAGTAAGTTATTTTTTTACTTTTTTACAAATTAGAAAAAAAATTGGCCATTACATTTTTGAACTATTAGTTGTGGAACTTTGCACGTTGTATATGTACAGTGAAACCTCGTTGTTGAGTTCCCGTTTATGTCGTTTTCCCGTATCAGTCGACTTTTTTTTGGATGGTCCCAACAAATATCCTATATAAACAATATTAAAAAAACCTGCATGCTACGATCCTTAAATAATTAATTTACCTGCATCCTATACCAGGCTGGTGTTTACCATAAACAAAACATAGCGGGGCGGGATTGAGATTTGAGCAACTGAAAATAAATTTTCCCGCGGGAAAAGGACGAAAAATCTCCATTATTGCCTCTACATATAAAGGCATTTCGCAAACATTTTATTTGGAAGACAGATAAATTACACTGCTCATTTTTTTAAACAATTGTATGGAAATATTTTTTTTGTTATAATCAAACACATGCGTTTTGTTTTTGAATGGCGTGGTTTGTTTGCTTCTATACTATCAGCGCTGCCGCCATATTAAGCCAACGTGCTAGTAGACTAGTAAACAATCATGGCAGACGCCAGATGGTCGTTCCAAAGCCGTAAGATTTCGAGAAAATTAGTTTCCTTTTATGATAACACTTTTTTTTCTCGAAAATATTACAACGGTACAAATATAATTTCTTTTCGTTCCTTACCAAGTCATAACGTAAACAGTGAAGTGTGCATACGTAATTTATGACGTTGTGAACAAAGAAACGTCATATCAAAGCCACAAGAAGGCACAGTGCAAATGTGAATATTCCATGAGTGGAATAAAAAGTTAGTTTCTGTTGCGTGTAAATTAAAAAAGTGCCATGTTCTTTATATAAATCCTTTGCTGTAGAAACATTGCAATCATCTGCTGTGTGGTAGGTTTTTAAGCACTTTTTTATTCGAGCGTGTAAAGTATAGGTCACGCAAAAAGTGAGGCAGTGTTCGAATTAGCACTTTTAGTTTACTGAAAGGTCACGCGACCTGAATTAGTCAACAAAATAATGACGCACTTGGTACATTAGTATTTATTTAATTTTTAGTACGTAACAAAACGTGCTAAAATACTAAACTAACAAATCACGACCATCTTTAAATAAGTGATTGTCGACGGCGACCGAACTGAAGTTCCTAAATACTTATATATTAAATGGTGAATTCGAACACGGCCAGCATCTTTTTATTTTCAGATTATTTCCGCATCTAATTTTTTCACGCACAAAATAATTTTCCAAGAGTGATTCAGCTTTTGGCATAAATCAAGTAATTTTAAACCATTTTGGAGAGGTGATAGGTTATCTGTTTGTAGTAATTTGTTTTTAATGCTTCGATTCTTGGTCTTCAGATTCTCGGTTCCACGATTCTTCAAGAATCGAGGGTATAGAGGAATCAAGGAATCGAATTTGACATAACTATTAAAAAATATTTATTCGCTTTAGAAAGCATTTGACTATTGTGTTGAAGCTTATTCAGCTCCCCTCTCCTTTTGTTTGCATTTTTCTCACCCTTGTATCCTGAACTGCCAATATTTCACTGGTGCCTCAAATAAACATTCAATTAACACCCGAATATTCATCTTAATCAAACATTTTTGTTTTGTTAAAATTTTTGGCAACCAAATTTCTTACTTAAACAAAAATTATATTTCTAAGTTTTTATTTTTGTTTTGGTATTGAAAATATTCACACATCCCTAATAATTAATAATTTTAAATCACAGTATTGTATGTTTCTTGGTGTCTGTGGTTGCTAAGGTGTAAAGATCATATAGAGAAGAGGTTGTATTGGTGATTGTCCAAGCCCAANCTTCAGATTCTCGGTTCCACGATTCTTCAAGAATCGAGGGTATAGAGGAATCAAGGAATCGAATTTGACATAACTATAAAAAAATATTTATTCGCTTTAGAAAGCATTTGACTATTGTGTTGAAGCTTATTCAGCTCCCCTCTCCTTTTGTTTGCATTTTTCTCACCCTTGTATCCTGAACTGCCAATATTTCACTGGTGCCTCAAATAAGCATTCAATTAACACCCGAATATTCATCTTAATCAAACATTTTTGTGTTGTTAAAATTTTTGGCAACCAAATTTCTTACTTAAACAAAAATTATATTTCTAAGTTTTTATTTTTGTTTCGGTATTGAAAATATTCACACATCCCTAATAATTAATAATTTTAAATCACAGTATTGTATGTTTCTTGGTGTCTGGTTGCTAAGGTGTAAAGATCATATAGAGAAGAGGTTGTATTGGTGATTGTTGAAGCCCAGCTACTTTCATGTCATAAACGTTTAAAACTGAATAACTACCTTGTTTTCATTAAGAGATTATTCCCACATTTTGTTGTGTGCAGGCAGTATAAAATAAATCAGTTTAACTTTCAGAATAATGCACGATTATAGCGGAAATCTGACTGTGGTTATTTGTGTTGGTAGGCGGCGTTGGCAAACCAGGACTTCGGCACAACAGTGGAAGAGGTGGATGCACATGTGAAGAAGCACGATGCCTTTGAGAAGCTACTGGCTGCGCAGGAGGAGAAGACGGGTGCGCTGCAGGAACATGGCGACAAGCTGCTGGCACAGAACCACTTTGAGAGTGCCACCATTGCTCGGCGGCTGGGCGAGGTGGTGCAGCGGCGCAGCAAGGTCCGGGAGCTCTGTGCAGCTCGCAGGCAGCGATTGGACGATGCTTTATTGCATGCCCAGTTCGTCAGGGATGTTGCAGAGGTGAGTAGCCACCGGTATGCAAAGTTTTGAGTGGAACATCCTGTTACGGTACACGCTCAAGTGCTTTCTCATTTGCTTGTGTACCTCCCATACATTTTTTCTCAGATATAATTTTGAAACGTAGGGTTGCAGGGCTTTGTACGGAGAATAAGATTTTAGAGAAAAATACAGGACTGAAAATAGTCCAGTTCGTCATAACATACTCTGTTTTTGCCTTCTGCTGACGAGCGCATAGCTACAGCGGGGGTGGTGTCGGGCACAGCGTTTGTAGAAACAAAGCAGACAACTGTTAGCAGGGAAGATAGTGTGGGAGGTTTTCAGACAGGTCCACACGCACGTGGCCTGCCTGGCGGACAAGCAGTCCACTTTTTGAGTTTTTGTTAAAGTTGTTTGTGTTTTCCATAGACAAGTAACTTTTTAAACAGTAATCACATAAAAAAATTATGGCATGTTCACCTATTTATGCATATTTATGTGTAAGGAGTGACATTCCATGAGATAAGTATCCTTTTGTGTTTAAATATCTTGTCTATTTGCATTGCATTCAGATTATACCTGTTGGTGGACAGCTTCTGCTCATATTATCAATTGCTCTGCAAGTAGCAACGTNCAACACGCATTACTGGGTGGCAAAATGTGGGCCCACCCTATTTCCAGGATGCCAGTTTTTTTTTTCTGTTTCAAAATTAAAGGTGTTTATTTATAGTAAATGCAATGGAAACTCTATCCCTCGAACACGGATGGATCAAAAGTCTATGTTCACAGAAAATTTTCTGTGGTCCCAACAAAATTCCTATGTAAATAATGATAAAAAAAGTTAGTTTTTGCCCAACTTCAAAATTTAATTTTTGCCCCATCGATCAAACAAAATTTTCTGTAGCATTGTCGAAAATTAGGTGCTCCGTAAATTTAACAACAAAATATTAAGCTATTAACAAAAAAGTTTAAGTATCAATTGTACTCGCTATGGCATATGAAGTCGGTATACAGTACATTATGTACACATGCACAATTAGTAATAATAGATGTGTTTAGACTTTTGTATTTCATGTGGTGTGCATTATAGACAAACTTTTAAATTTGTTTTTCCCGCCCACTCTTTTTGGACGCCATCTTGTTTGCCATATTGACTTAAACAGACAAATTAACAAACAGGTGTTAGTCATGCGCAATATGGTGTTGGCGCGTGTTGTTTTGTTGTGTTCAATCGTTTTAACGTCGTCGTAATGAACTATATGGTTTATACAGTCCATTCTCGTCATCCCGTTTCCAGACATTTTAATCCTCTGGGCAGGATCATAAATATTTTGTGTTTTTGTGTATCTTTTTTGCTGCCCGTTTCTTTTGTTTATCGTTGCATTGTGGCTTGTTGAACAGCATTTAGTTTGGCCTACGACCTACAAAGCTGTCTGGTTTTCACGTGATTTTGGAAGTGTGGTTGAAGGTCACAGTGAATCACATGCATACGTGTGTGAGTATCTCACCACATGTTGTGAAGTCACGTTTATTTATCGTTGGAAACTACAGTGATATTTACTGTTAAAGTTCCCAAACTCCGCACGTACAATGGCAGCGATAGCTACAGCACACTTGCGACTGCAACGAGCCAAAAATCATCTGCACAGAGCCTCTCTGTTGGCAGAACAAGCACTCAATGACCTCTCACAACAACTGTTGAAAAAATACAAAAATCCCAGAAAGAAATGCAATAAATCACATTAAAAACTGATTTAAAATATGTTCGCGAGTCCATAGCGATAAAATACATAGGTTGTAGTGTTGCTACTCGTAATTTGCATGCCATGTCGTGAAAAACAAAAACTGCGGCAGTTGTGATTTGAAACGAGCTCGCCTCTCGATGTCTGAAGGGAAGGCTGCCCGCACTGCATGTGAAGGAACAAAGGTATTAACTGTTCTACACCCCCTCCCCCCCTTCACGTTGCTGCTGCAAAATGCAGTCTCCGCGCTTAGTCTAGTTATGTCTCTTGGCAGCATGTTAGTAATTTGTGTGTTGTAATTTTTAAGCTTCGAAGTGGACAAAACGCACAATGCAATTATAAAAATAGGTAATAGATTTTGTAGACAAAACGGGTCACCTGAGCATTTTGTTAACAAAAAGCGCCAATCGGAACAGGGTCTCATCTGCCCTCTTTCTTTATGACTGTCGTAACCCTGAGCTACTCGGCCAGCCTCGCTCCTGCCGCCGTAGCACTCCTTGTGTTTAGTTTCTGCCCTTCATGTTCTCATTTTCTCCCAAACGATGGAGGGGAGGGGGGGGCGCCTCCTCCATCCCTCGTGACAAACACGCAGCGAAAAACACAGCCCTTGGTAGAAAAAGTTCATCCTTTTCCTGGAACATACTGTATTTGAGTGGTTCTTGCTTTGATGCTGGTCCGTCCTTCACCACTCAGAGATACGTTGCCACTCCCGGAAGAGCGCGGAGAGCTATTATGCGGGTCTNGATGCTGGTCCGTCCTTCACCACTCAGAGATACGTTGCCACTCCCGGAAGAGCGCGGAGAGCTATTATGCGGGTCTTGAGTTTTCCCCCAACAGCTGCGTTATATCGGGCTTGTACGGTATAATATTGTTTGGAAGTAGTCTGCCTATTGAATTAAAATCATATTTCATTAATACGTTGTCTTATTACACATGTTAAAGTGACTCAGCACCCGGNTACGTTGTCTTATTACACATGTTAAAGTGACTCAGCACCCGGAGTTTACATTTTCTTTGCGACAAAGGGAGTTCGTATATGTCCTCTGGGGTATAGACGATTCGGAAGACGTCTTTATTAAAATTAATTAATATTTTCTTTTAAGAACATTTAATTTTTGCAATTAGATACAATTCAAGTTGATTTAACATGAAAAATGGTATTTTTTAATGCAATTTTTGGGGTTTTGGGGCTTTAAAATTGGTTGCAAACTAATTTGCAAGGTCATTCTCAGGCACCATGAGACCTCGCAAATGCGGGTCTCTACTGTAGTTCTAAATATTATTATTTTTTTTTTTTAACAATTCAGGGTAGTGGAACAGTTTCCTTTATATATGAATGATGGCAATGTATAACGCTACTATTTTGCGAATGTACTCCAATGTTACCCCCTTTTTTTTTTTTTTTTGGAAAATATAGTTTTTAAGAAATCTATTTTTTGGTAATTCTTGTTGTTGATGCCTTGTTAGTACCTATCAGTAAATGACTGTCTCTGTTGTAAACTACTGTGCCACCCTTTTGGCAACTTAACATCTTATGCCATCATTCTAAGCAGTACACAAGTGGCGACAATTTGAAGTACAATAGAGATTTTTGCCAACTTTGAGCATTCTGTGACATACATACTTGTATTGCAAGTTTCTGCGGTGGCTAAGTGGTTTGACTGTNTAGACTGCTCATTGCCCACCAAGGCGAACCTGGTTCAATCTCCTGCTGGGTCACTCCTGGATTTTTGCAAGTGAGAATCGGGCTCGACAGTGCTGCTGGTGGTTGGATTTTCTCGGGGTTTTACTGCATTCCCCACCCTTTGCATTCTGGTGCTGCTCCTTTTTCACCTCATTTCACTCTCATCAGCTGTCAAGACCTCGTTAAGAGCCACCCAAATCTCTCAACTGAACTCATCTCCTTTGCAAAAATAACACAATGTTAACACCAGGTGCCAAGTTACGTAGTGAGTGCAAAGCCAATTTTCAATAGCTTGTTGTGGAAAAAATCAAACAGTTTATTAATGAAAAATTAATTTTTTTAATATTAACATCAATTTAATGTGTACCTATTAAATATATACCCCAGTACCCTATATATAACCTTCTCTTGTCCCAAAAAAATGTACACAATTGGCACCAAAACACTCTATGAGTGCCGAGTAAATTTTCAGAATGTTTTTGCAGAAAAATTTTTCAATGTATTAATAAAATATTACTTTATTTTATTGAGAGACGTCTTCTGAATAAATTGTGAACCCAGAACGGTATATACGGCCTTCCTTTGTTTCGAAAAATGGAAACATTTTCAGAGAGTCAGTAAGTGAGTGCAAAGTTCATTTTCAGTAGCTTCTTGTGAAAAAATCAGCTAATTTAAAAGAGATAAATTTATTTCAATATTCAGACGCCTCAGCAGGAAATAACTTCCACCATAATGGAAAATTCCACTCGATGTTCTGGAACATTATTTTAAAATTTGACCCAATTTCACACCTCAACATTTATGATGCGCACATATGAACACACTGAGGAGGAGGGCAGGGATTTTATAAGTATTGTGGACTGTATTTTCTGTTTCGTAAGTTATAAACACCCTTGAATGTAATTACACACATATAGTGCGTAAAAGGGTTGTCAAAAGCACAAGATTTAAATCAGAAAACCTAATTAAAAATCATAATCCAATTAACACGGTGTAAGGAGGCCGTCAACAATCAATATAGTCAATTCCAAATGCAATCCAAACTCGAAAACTAAGAAGAGAAACAAAAATCAGACTTATAAAAGCAATATCACAAAATGTATCTGATAGCCACCATCGTGCACACTATAACTAGCATGGCGAAGCAAGCATGAGACTATGGTCTGAAGGAGCGAAAGGCGGGGTGTCTAACTACCGCTCTTATTGGCCGGCCTTGTTGCTTTGCACGGAGTAATGGACAGTGTACTTTCATCACAAGAGATTACTTTAAGAGATTGGTGAGGGGAGGGTGTTGGGTGTAGAACAAAGCTTCTCTTTGTGACGTCACTTCTTGTGCGTAGGGCAGGCCGACCTGCGGGCACCAGGCAATGCGCTCACTGCAAACCACCAGTCACATTTTTTTTATGGATTTTTGCCAGGGTTCCCCAGACCCCCCAGGTTGCGGCATACCAATAAGAGTAGCAACACATCACATATATTTTATCATTTTGGACCAGCAAACATATTTTTAATCTATTTTCATTGTGATTTCTTATAGTTTTGCCAGGATTTTTGTAAGTTTTCATTAAATATTGTGATAGTGCCTGAGAATGGCATTATAAAATTGCTGCCCTCGTTAACTCAGGTACCCGTAAAATCAGGTCCTAACTGTATTACAAGATTGTACATAAATGCTAATAATGTTCTCAAGTAGCATGTGTCATTAATTCCCTTTGCAAAATAGTATCTGTTTTATGAACTACAATTATTCCAATTAAATTCAGTTGCTTTTGAAGTAATTTGTTATGCCACACATAACTTCCCGTGTGTTAACGCTTCAAACATTTTCATAATCTCTGACTCCACAAAAGCATTTAAAATTAACATAATTATTCTCCATATAAATTTTGTAAGTATTTTTATGGCTGGTTTCACTATTAATGCTTTGATCTTGGAAAATGGGAATTTGACACTATTTGTAAAAATGGTTAAAACTGGCAGGTAGTCCAGAGCTAAGTAATGTTGTTTATATGCATCCAAAAAATCCCAGGTATTATGTTTTCTGTACAATGACATGTTTATTTCATTGTGAAGATTACTAATATAAGGAAAATTATATTTGAGTGACATCCAGTAGACTTAGCTGTCCAAATAATTGAGCATTATTATACTTAGAAAATAGATGCTAGACGTAATGAATTAATAACCAATGAATAAGTTACAAAATGTACTAATAAATAGTTTAAAAGTGTTGAAAAAAACAATGGAGTGGGAAAATTTTTTTATTTGTGAACATACGTCAAACAGCAGTTATGGGACCTGATGAATATAAATATGTATGTACAACAATGCCGCAATGTCACATACTTTATTGTCTAATTATTCATATTTTAACTATTTTACAGAAAATGTGTAATTATTGAAGTAAATTAACATTTCAATAACAAACACTTTAATTTTTCTGCAAAGAACTACTGAAAATGGTCTTCATGCTCAATAAAATGTGTCACTCAATATTTAAATATTTCTGGTGACATAGGGATGTCAACTATTCATTACTACGGTATCATTTTATTTGGGAGATGTATGCTTATTGAACTTGATGCGTGACGGCCTGAAGGGCTGGAGCACGTCTGCATCTACTAGGTTTTTATTCTGCGTCAGGTCGGACAAACAGGCTCGGGTGTAGACCCTAGTGAGGTGGAGTCTGCAGGATCTGGCGCTTGGCCTTGACTGATCCGTTGAACAAGGTAGGGCGGGTAGACTTCCTACATGCTCTGAAGTCTAGCTGGGCTGGAATAAGCTTTTGTTTGGCGTTGGCGGGGCTGCTGGTTTACCTCTGACGTGCCTTGCGGGTGTGGGCCGAACACTTGTCTGTGAAGGTTCAGGGTTCGGTATCCTGACCAGGCTGGTTGACGGCAGGGTGGCTCCGTCGGGTCAGGCAGACGTCTGGCCCACTGTCGGCGTCGTCAGGTTCGACGCCCAGCACCAGGGGCAGGCTCAGGCGAAGGTACTGGACGATTGAGTGAGTTGCTCAAGGGGCCAAACAAATTAATGGGGGAAACTGTGAGGTGAGGCCTCAACAGCTCATTCCTGAGTGTTAAGCAGCTGAAGGCTGGAGAAGGTTTGTTAAGCAGTGTCTGTTTCTCGGTGAGGACAGCAGCTGCCCTTCTGCTGCTCCACTTGTCTTTCTTTGGATGAACAGCATTTACAAGGAAAAGGTGCTACCAGTTCACGTCAGCATGGGGTATGCAGGCAACGATACCCCCAGCTAAGTGTAACCCAGAAGAGGTAGATCCCTCATTGTCAGGTCTGGCACTTCTTCCAGCAAGTCTATACGTGGTGGATGGAGTGGTTTAACTGACAAGGGTGATCTAGCCTCTTTGTCGTGTCTTGCTAGTGGTCGGTGCTGTATTATACGTCTATTATACAGTATGGGTGGCCGTCTAATATGTTGTGTTTTGGGTGACGTACGTCAAGTTTTTTTTAGGGGACAGGCCACAGNCACAGTATGGGTGGCCGTCTAATATGTTGTGTTTTGGGTGACGTACGTCAAGTTTTTTTTAGGGGACAGGCCACAGTCCTCGATATTCGGAAAATCAGTTAACAAACTGCGATTCCCTGCTGCTCCTTTGCAGGGTGACACTTACCGGGAAGGTCTACTTACAGTTCACTCAAGAAGGAACAGATGGTGGTTAGACTGTAGATGAGGTTTATTCCATTCAGAATGTAACATGGTGACTCGTACTCTCCTGCTGTTAATCAATACACTGATTAACTTACGGAAGGTGAAAGAAACAAAAGATAGGTAAAGGGGCCAGTGAGCTAGAAGAGCTTGCTTAAAGAGCTAGGGCAACAAATTAGGTAGTCGTTAGAACAACTTGGACCCTAACTGAAGCTGGGTTGTCCTGAAGGGTCTAAGGGGAGATGGGATGGTATGAGTTGATGGCAAATGTGAAGTGGGGGGAACGACGAGTCTTCGAGGCTGTAGCGCGTGCTTGAAGTTCAGCGTTGTTCACTAGTGATAACTGGGTGTTTCCTCATGAGGCAGAGGAAAGCAGACAGAGCAGCTCGCCTTAGCATGACTGGTGCTAAGGCGAGCTGCTGGTATCAACTGTCATTCTGCGGAGGTGCAGGACCTTTTATACACCTAGTCAGGGGGTGTATCGGGTTCCTTCAGCCGTCGGGCGACTCCAGCAGGGCGGCTCTTCCCTTCATGGGCGGTGTGGCACTGGCTGTAATCTCTCGGGGCAGACTGGAAAGGGGATAGTTTTCTTGTGTACGGTTGGTATCTGCTGCTTGCTTAGGGGCAACTCTCTTGCTTTGCTGACTGGTCTCCCTTCTCACTGGTTTCTGTAAAAGGGGGAGGGGGGGCAATTGATATTACTAACTCTCTTGAGGTGCATTCCTCTCAGGGCATCCACCATGTCTCGAAGAGGCGAAATGCTGGCCTGGGTGGTAGCCGGTCAGCGTTCGTATCTCTTCTGGGGCACATGTTGCGCACATAAAGATACGGAGTTGTAGCAAAAAAAATAATAATGGAATTGCGCGTCACGCATTAAACTAAATTAATATTTAATGCAAAGAATATGTTTATTTAATGCCAGGTAATAAATATGGACCTTGTGCGGGAAAAAAAATTTTAATGCAGTTTTTTGATTTGCTATGTGTTATAGTTGGTTTCAATTTTGCAAGCGTATCAATTTCATGAAGTAATTCTCAGGAAGTGTGGGACCTCATAAAATCTGTGGTCTACTGTACTTCAGTTATCAGTAGACAAGTTAAGAGAAACAGTGGTTTGTAGTGACTTGAGTTGCTCACGGTACGGGTGGCTTGTTGGGCAGGCAGAGTCGTGGGTGGGGGAGAAGCAGAAGAAATTGGAGGCCGAGGCAGACAAGGGTGAGGTCAGCTCCATGGAGGACAAGATCAAGAAGCTGCAGAAGCACCAGGCCTTCCAGGCAGAGCTCGCTGCACACAAGGGCCGCATCGACCACATCAAGGACAAAGGTGAGTGCTTTCATATCTTTGGTTGGGTGGCTATCAGACAGGAGTGTCGACCTCAAAGTTTAAAAAGTAGTAGAACACATTTGAATTCATTGTGTAGTGTTTCTTTAATAGAGGTGTTTTTTAATTCAAGGCTGAAACCTCAGTATGTTCTCATGACTTCCTCTAAATCTTTTTTCTGGAATAGCTTTCTGGTGGCCATTTGTGCTGTTGTATNCCTCAGTATGTTCTCATGACTTCCTCTAAATCTTTTTTCTGGAATAGCTTTCTGGTGGCCATTTGTGCTGTTGTATCAGGAGACTGACATATTTCCATACTCGCAAACAACATTCAGTGAATGTGGACTTGACATGTAAATCAACCAAAAAATCTG
Source organism: Clitarchus hookeri (assembly GCA_002778355.1). NCBI lineage: Eukaryota > Metazoa > Arthropoda > Insecta > Phasmatodea > Phasmatidae > Clitarchus > Clitarchus hookeri. The sequence goes on along the minus strand of NQII01008974.1, from coordinate 9,022 downwards.
ACCTTGTTAAATTCCATGTTGAACATACTGTCACGATGCCCTAATGGTCAACCGGGTAACTTTCTGGACATGTTAAACCAGTAGTGGCAGCTGAGAAATATTCTCGTGTTAAGATGGAAAAAAGGGAGAGGGTAGCTACCACCACTGTATTTTTGTAAATGGGTATTACTGAAACCCATCTGCTAAGATGATGATTGCAGAATTGTTTGTGCTCAAGATAGAGTGAAGTGCTGTCAGGCGTATCTTTGGAACATGGGAAGGGCAGGGGTCGTATGAGTGCCCAGCCCAGGACGTGTCAATCAAGTATGACAAGGCTACAGGAGATGAAAATTATTAATTTTAGCTACATGCACAATTACGCCATTATGACTAACTGATTTCATCAGCAATTCTCCTCTTCAATAATCCTGGATGCCTATGTTTACAAACAAAACTGATATTTCATTTTCACTCCATTAACTCCCAACGCGCGTTCTACCGCAACCACAGCATGGTAACATAATTCAACCCAACAGACTACAACTCGAGGGCTATTACAGGCCCAACAGATATACATAACAATCACATATATTTGCACAGAAACTACGGGGCTCAGGCTCTTGCTTTGTCAGAGATCTGCAACTTATACTTAATTTAAAAAATGGTACAAGACATAAAAGTCGAACCCTGGGAGACTGATTCTATGAGACATTGTGCCCAGGCAAGAATAACACTTGTACCATCTAAAGGTGGGGGTGGAGGTCTTTCACTACATTAGAAATGGGAATTAAATATATGCCACACATTGGACAGCTTGTGAGCAGAAAATGATTAAGGGAGGAATCATTTCAAATTATGTGCAAATCGTTACGTACATCCTTAATTGGATTACATTTTCACTTATATAAGAAACTAGTTTTCTGACTTTCTAGTCTATCTCCACGCAGATGAAAACTCCATTGNACCTTGTGAGCAGAAAATGATCAAGGGAGGAATCATTTCAAATTATGTGCAAATCGTTACGTACATCCTTAATTGGATTACATTTTCACTTCTATAAGAAACTAGTTTTCTGACTTTCTAGTCTATCTCCACGCAGATGAAAACTCCATTGGTATCTCTGTCGTTTTGAAATTTTTGTAGCAAGGTGTACAAAATCCTATGTCTTGCCACATGGTTTTCTCTATTCCACATTTACAGTGGCACAAGCTACAGATTTTCTCTCCATTGCCATGTTTNTACGATTTACGAATTTGACTAATCAAATATAAAGTTTTCCAGTTTCAAGTAGGGGTAAAAGCTTCAGCCATAATTATTTAAATTCTTAGTTTCAAAATTTTGTCATAGAGCACTGTGGTAGCGTAGCATAGGGGCATTTGATCAGAAGGCATGATATGATTTCCACCTTATTTTCTGTTTCACCTGTGGTAATGGCTACCTGTTTCAACCCTCTTCTTCAGCATCGTGTGTTAGTGAGAGGAGGTGAAAACAAATCTCCCACTGTTGATTTGGTGGCGCACCCAACCCCACCATATTTAATCACTTTGAAAGCCTGGCTCTGAGTAGCCAATGTAGAGGATCAGAATGTTTTTACTACAAATGTAAAATTTAGCAGTTTCTCTGCCCAGGCAGTTTCTTGATAAAGATAAACTTCCAAAATATCTCGTATGTGTTTTATAGATTTATATTTCTACTATATGCAAATGTTCCTCGTATGTAAAGATTTGTAATTTATGTTACTACATTTGAGATTTCACGGCACACGTGTTATGACGGGATGGGCGCTTGATAGATGTGGCAATGGGGCTTGGTACTGCTCGCTGATAGGCTGACATTGAGCGGCCAAGATTTTCTGTGCCTGGAATAGTACAGCATTTAAAAAAAAGAATAAGAATGCCAACTGAATGACTTACATGTGTAGAGGGTTACAGCACGAAACAAAAAAAACAAATATTTCTACTTAAACCGAGGTTATGAACTATTTTAATGTATTTTATAACAGGAAATAAATTGAACCAGTAGCAAAACTGAGAGGAGGAAATTCCAGCAGATTGGTTATAAAGGAATTTTGGCAATTAAATAATAAAGTTTTGGCTGGATAATATTATTTGTTTGTAATGAACGCAATCGCATGGAAAATGTGTCATCCTTTGTGTGTGTGCCTGTCGACAAGAACTACGCTATAAGCACTTTAATTCCTGTCCTGTTATATATGTTTCATTATAGAGGTATTTGTTAGTGCTGTATCTTCCATTTTCTACAGGTTTTTCTGAATTTTATACAAAAAAATCACTAAAATAACATTTTGAGAGAAATTAAGCTAAAATTCATGTTTTTTTGTTGAAATTTGCATAAAATGGCATCTATCGCTATTTACAAATTTTTCCGGCCTGTATTAATGAACCAGCACGTAACATCATGAACATCGTTGGAGTGCAGTCTGAGNACCTGGAGCCGGATATCTGTTGCTCCACTCATAGGATATTGCACTGGCTGGAGTTCCTCCCTGGTATCTCAATGTCTTGTCTGTCTACTTTTGGACGTGCAGATGTCGAAGCAGAGATAGTAGAAGCACAGGCAGAGGCGAATGCAGTTGCGGTACTTACAGGTCTAGCAGACAGTAGATTCCTGGGAAACGTAAGTTGACGCTCAGTGGCGGCAGGAATAATAAAGTACAGAAATACTGGGGAAAACGTCAGTGAACACGATAGACATAAAGTAGTCGTGACAAGCAATACCTTGTTGCATCATTGACATTCCACAAAACCAGAAGTAAAATGCCAGCTACGAAGTATAGATTATCTTTGCTAACACACACATCTTCTTTGTTATGTGTTTGGTATTTTGGTACTGCATAACAAAAAAAGTATATTCATCACTATCTACATGTTTCCTAAGAAGAAATTTATTTATGGTTTACTTTTTATTATTATTTTCATATAATCATTTTTTAATGTAATAACAATTCTTAATTTTTGCAATACTATTTTGCCTTTGTGTTAATTTGATGCATTTTACACCATTGTCATAATTGTTTAGAAAGTGATTTTGACTGTGTTTTTATAGTTTGTATTGTATCAAATGATTTTGTTGAGTTCTTTTTTTCGGTAAATATGCAGTTTAGGGGCTTTTCTGTAAAAAAAAAACCGAAAACTGGTATATTTCCACTCTACTAATTACGCAGAACACAAATATACTAGGGTCATAAACGTATGACTAATTTCGTAATATGTGCCCACCTAACGTAACAGAACCTAACCCCACGATGAGTGATTCACTATTTTACATTTTTAAACTAACCTAAGATTGTAGGGTTTTACCCTAACCTACGATGTTACAGTTTTACACTAACCTAGGAATGTAGGGTTTCACACTAACCCAGGATTTCAGGGTTTTAAACTAACCTAGGATTGTAGGGTTTTACACTAACCTAGGATTGTACGGTTTTACACTAAACTACGAATTTAGGATTTTAGGGATTTAAACAAACCATAAAACACACCAAAAGAATATCACTCACCTAGGTAAGCGGCTGGTGTAATTCCTCTGTCAACGGCCAATTCAACCTTACCTCACTCGACGAAACACCTTAATCCACTATCACACCACATACGCGAATATTATGTACTGAAGCACTCATTTATAGCCGAATAATACGCACTGAACACTCTTTCATAGGCGAATATAATGCACAGAAGCACTCGTTTTTGCTTTCTCTGTTTTAAATCCACCGGATTGGGACGTTACGACTCATCACGGCAAAGACGCAATGGCTACTGAAGTTCAAAATTTTCTGTTAACAACGTCACATGGTGATGTAACAACACCCAGGAGTCAATACTGTGATGGCAGGAATCATGACTTCACCACAAATCATGGTGCCCGCAGTAAACAAAGCAGCGGATTACTGGTATTTTTAACTATTTTATTTTATGCGTTCTACTTATTTTAACATGCCCCCTCCTAAATTTGAACAAGGTAAGCTGTGCAGAACCTATTAATGCTACTTTTGTTGGTCTAGGAAGTTCCGTTCAGAAAAGCTGCTAAACCGCATAATTACCATTTTTCTTTAACTGCTAATGGTCCAGCTGGCATATTTTTCAGTATAAATAAATCTGGTTATTGTATCGTGCACAAAGTACAGTGTGCTGAAAGAGTGTGTGTGTGTGGTGACAGGAGAGAAGCTGATGGGGAAGCGGCACAAGGCATCACGGGAGATAAAGTCACAGCTGGACCAGCTGCTGAACTCGTGGCGCCGACTACTGCAGGAGTCGAACAACTATGGCCGGGGACTCGAAGAAGCACAGGACATCCTGGAGTTCAACAACCAGGTCGAGAAGATAGAGGCCTGGATCAGGGACAAGGTAATGTCTTCCAATGTTGTTCCACATAAGTCATTCAGATCTTTTTATTTTTCACTAATGTGATATTGGGGGTCGTAGTTTGTCGCCTGAAATTAGGAAAACCACAGTATTGTTCAGTTGATTTTTGGATGTTGTCATACTATTTAAGTCTTTATTTGATTAACAAATCGGGTTTTAGTTATGATTATTATGTACGGACAAACTTGAGAATAGCCCATCAAATACCATATTTCCCAGTGTATCATCTGCTCAAATGTAAGACCTGAACCCTTATTTTGAATATACTGCAAAGATAAAGATGCTTTTTTTTATACAGTTCTAAAAATGAGTGTTTCAGTGCACAGCTGTGTTTCACAAGCTGTACATATTATACAGATTTAAATAGGGCTCAAGCTTTACAGTACGTACTCAAAATAAACACCACTGAAATCCACACTCCCACTCCACCTCCCGTACCAAATACAGTTTCCATAAACTCATATGGCGGCCACCATCATCCTTTTGCCATAGTCAAGCGCTCATCTTTGGCAGGTAAAAGAATCCTATGTTCCAACAAATCCAACTTCACGTATTTTCCCGTTCAATATCTTCTTTCGAAATGTTAATTTCATGTTAATCTCCTACTTTTAAAATTTGTTTCCGACAAAAATGTGCGGGTGGTGCATTAGTTAATACAGTTGTTACTGTTTGAATGGGATTGGTCCCCGCCATCTTGGATTTATCGAATTTTCGTCATTACCTTGGTTACAGATTTTGCATTTTATTTTAGTGGTCGACAAGGCCTAGGGTATTTCTTTACACATTTTCTAAAATCTGTGATGTTGAATACTGTTGCTAGTGACTTTTTTGTAATTGCTCTCCAGAACAAATTACTATTTTTTGCTGTAACAATATGATAAATCTTGAGAAGCAATAATTTATGCTGTGTCATACAAAAAATTTTGTTAAACATTGCTAAATGTAACTTATAGAAAAAAATGGATGAATCCAAAATGGTTGGGACTGATTCCTCTTAAAGAAAAGTAAATGAAAATGATGAAAAATCACAATTCCAGCAGAAATATAGTTCTCCTTTTAAAAGGTTTTGTAAAAGAAAAAAATGGCGAAACAAAGAACTGTAACAGGAAAAAAAAGGATGATAACCAAAGGGGAAAATGCGTAGAAAATCCTTTCATGAAATACTTAAAAGTGAGCCTAGACTTGCAATGTGGAGTTAAGGTGTTTTTGAGTTTTAAAGTGAAGTTATAATTTTTTTTAGTTACACTGTGTACGTATATTTTGATGTAATAGTTAAGTAGACATTTTTAGTATAGCTAACTCATGTTTTAATTGAACCCTTTTTGAAATAACCTTTGCCTGCATATTTTGTAACGTAGTGTCTGTCACGGCATACACTGAAACAGAAGCCTTAATTTATTTTGAAAAGCAGACATTTGGAGAATCGCACCTCCGTTTGTAAGGAAAGGAAAGATTCTGGAGTTCGTAGGTATGTACAGAGAGCATGGAATTTTCTGTTAAGCTTGTGTGTTTTTACTTCCCCTCTTATACCCTTCAGTTCTTCTCCACGAATAGCCACAAAGAACCACTTAACAGTGCTTTACTGTTGTTTTTGACTATGAATTACCATTTGTGTCATTACATTTTTTAGAAATGGATTGTAGGAATCTAGAAGTTATTAATTATTCCCAAGTCATAAAACTCTTTAAAACATCACACACTATACATACAGTAATCAAGTACGGTTTTAAAAATTGTTACGCTGTGTAATGTGGCCGCGGCTCGAAAATTGCAGCCCCACAGTTAGGAGCCATATTGTAACGTTAGTCGGCTTTACACTGCCGAATGTTACTTTGCCACGTCTAGCTCAAGGAGAACACGAGACTCAGTGAATGGATGCCGATTAATTAAGAAAAGAAGTTCCAGAGTATTTTGTTATATGTGTTTATTTAACTATTGTAGTTTCACAGTTCACATACGAATTGCCGGTATACAGAGTACGAACCTCTCACAGATAAATATAAAAGTACAGACCAGTGCCACAGTCGTCTACAGAATATTGATGTCTCAAAACTTGCATCGAAATAAATATAAAATGCGTCAACCTCCCACACCGTCAGTGAAATAAAATAAAGTTTAGTGGCCGATGTGGGGGTTATCGTCGTGCTTGACGTGACCTAAGCTAGCATTGTATGATGCTTCTGACGACTGCACTGACTTGCCCTCACGGGCAACTTACCCGAAGTAACTGCTTCCTGCGACTCACTAAACTGCTCTGTAGTGAGACTGCTTGAAGGGCGACAGACAGACGCGTCTTTTGTTTTGCCTCTCGCCCCCCTCTCCTGAGATAAGCGCCTGGCATCCGGCATCTGCCACGCACGCTCTCAACATGTTATCGAAATTGAAACTGCTGCGCCGTCACCAAAAACGAACCTCTCGTACAACAAAACTTGTACGACGCAGCCGGAGGAAACTTGAGATGTCGCCTAAAAGTATCTAATTAATGCGGACGTTTAACAAAAAACTCCAACTTTCGAAACAAAACGGTAACCAGACTCCTGATAAAACGTAAACAGCAGACGTCCGCCCGATAACCTACAATAGCACACGTCTGCCGGATAAACTATCATGGGAAACGAGCCACCACTGCTTTAAACTTGAACCAGATAAAAATATTACTAAGCTTTTCCAAAGCTTCAAAAACGAAAGAATTTTACACCCGTGTCCCGAAAAATTAAGAATATTGCATCATTACAACTGTAGGATTTGAAGTCTTAAATTACACACCAGGTATGTATTTAGCAAGTAATAAATTGTATATTCAATAAATAACTATTGAAAGTGAAAACTGATTTATTTAAAACAAGGTCCAGGACTTCAATGTGTTGAAAATCATCATATTGTGCACCTCGGCTGCCATGTTAGCGAGCTATGTGCGGACGTGCAAAAGCAAAGTGTAGACAGAAGACATGCAACCCGTCTCGACCTTGACCTGTTGGCGGTAGAGCTGCATTCTGAGAAAGAAAGACGGGTGCCGAGAAGTACCAATCTCTTGAGCAGCGAGCAGAAGGGAGGCATTGAACGACAAGGAAGGATGCCCGAGCAAAAGAGACAGAGATGTGGCCATGGGAAGAGAGAGTGAATGTTATGCTTATCACCCAGTTTATATACAAAGTATAGCCGTCAGCATTCCAAATGGTTCATGTTTCAATTGTTGCTAAATAAAGACTGTTGTTCTAAGAAATAAAGTTTTTTGCAACTACACATTGCAGATAAGATTAGAAGCCATATCATTAAAAAACGGTTCAAACAGCTGTAATTTTTAATGTTTATTTTCGGTCTTTGGTAGTGTGTTTACAAATAATGAACAGCCAAAATAAAATTCAGGTCAATTACCAATGATTATCACTTATTGTAATTAAAATAATCTTTATGTCACATAATGGAAAATGCTGCTGTCAAATGTGCTATGCATTACAGAATTTAAAAAATACCTGCCTGTGAATCGAGTGAAAATACATGGTGCCCATGAAGTGTGTGTTCAATAACACTGCATAAAATGATGTTTAACATGAAATTTTAGTTACAGTGATAATTCATTTTAGTTATAATTTATCTTGCCAATATTAGTTGTTGTTATAGTGTAGTTGCACTGTATTTTTGCAGTTACACTAAATTTAAATTAAATTTTTCTTATACGTGTTAATATTTGCAGTATTGTTTATGATTACAAATGATCCCTTTTCATTGTTGTCATTTGATTCCTTTTTATGTACAACTAATGTAATCATACCAGTATTCTAAATACTGATTTTGAGGTTATGCATTGTGTTTTTTTGGATCTACAATGCATTTCCACATCTATTGTACGACTGCATGTATTGAAGTGTGTTTTACTCTCTTCCAAATTTTATTAAAAGAAAGTGTTTCCATCACACTGCTGCCAATTTGGAACTATGAAAATATGTTTGGTTTTTTTTTATATACAGTATGCTGGATGAGAGGCCCAAAATTGTAAAGGAAATTTTACTTCATGTCCATGTAAATAACACAAATTTGACTGTTGTATGCGTTTTAAGTGAATCCAAATTTTTAGACTGGTAATCTAATAAACATAATTTAGATATTGAGTGGAAGGGGGTTGTCATGAGATGATACATCTGTACTCTTCAAAGTACATGGGAACGTCTGTGGATTGTTTTCTGAAGGATCAAGTAAAAAAGATGCAGGTGTACAAACATTGTATGCGGACTACCTGTAGATCTGTTCCTAATGTAAAAGTTGTAGTCAGATTATAATAGACAACCAATTTATCAAGGTGAGGTGTAATGCTGCTTCGAGCGAAACAACAAGGAAAAATGAACTAGAAATTTTTTTTTTAAAGTTATTAACACATACAGTGTTACTCTTTTTGGGAAGCCAACCAACACCTTGCCTGGTAGGATTAGGAGGTAGAGAGAGATGTGTCAGTGATAAACATAAAACATGTGGGAAAAATAAACAAAGTTTAAAAAAAAATTTATGAAAGTCAAAAACTTTGGCTGCATTTTGTAAACATTCCTACATTTCTTTCCGTCCACTTCCTTCTTCCTCTCCTCCCTAGCTCCTGTGAAAACAATTCTGTCCCCTTCCCTTCCCGTCACCCTTCTGTCCAGTTAATGATGCTTTTCTCGTAGCAGGGT